>CAJNIZ010022223.1:600000-826210 GCA_905231905.1 Symbiodinium pilosum
CGTCTGGCTAAGGCAGGTTATCCAGAATGTAGGTGACCGCTGCATTGAGTTCGTCGTCTGAACAATTCATGCAGGTACCTTTTGCCGGCATGGTGCGGATGCCGTTAATGGTGTGGTCCATCAGCACGTCCATCCCTTGATCCACCCGTTCTGCCCATTGCGCAGTATCACCAAAAGTAGGTGCACCACCAATGCCGCCGGCATGGCAGGCAAAACAGAACTGGTCATACACCTGCTGACCAGAAAGCGGCTCTGCTGAAGCGCTGCTGACCGGCGCACCGCCGGCGTCACCGACGCGACTGACACTGCCAAAAGGATCAATTCGCTGACTGATTTCTTCCGTTGTACCTGGTGGTAACGCAAACACCCAAACGCTCGCAACAACCGCTAAAACGGCCATAGAAGAACTGAAACTACGCTTCAAAACATATCTCCAAATAATAGTGTGTCGATTTCATGATCGACCGACAGCTAGCAATGAGCTAGCAATGAGCTAGCAAAAAACGGCGCGAATTATAGCGCTAGACGGCAGTGGCGTCGAACAACTCGCGACCAATCAGCATACGTCGGATTTCGCTGGTACCCGCGCCGATTTCGTAAAGCTTAGCATCCCTGAGCAACCGCCCCGTGGAATAGTCATTGATGTAACCATTGCCGCCCAGACATTGAATTGCCTGGAGCGCTATCTGTGTCGCCTTTTCTGCAGCAAACAGAATACATCCCGCCGCATCAAACCGTGTCGTACGGCCCGCATCACAGGCCTGAGCCACCGCATAGACATAAGCTCTCGCCGCGTTCATTTCGGTATACATATCTGCCACTTTGCCCTGCATCAGTTGGAACTGTCCAATCGCCTGACCAAACTGGCTGCGTTCATGCAGATAAGGCATCACCACATCCAGCGCGCTGCGCATGATGCCCAGGGGGCCGCCAGCAAGCACGACGCGCTCATAGTCCAGCCCGCTCATGAGAATCTGCACACCTTTACCAACCTGACCCAGAATCTGTGTCTTCGGCACACGGCAGTCTTCAAAAATCAGTTCTGCCGTGTCAGAACCGCGCATGCCTAATTTATCCAGCTTCACTCCCGTACTGAACCCTGCCAGGTCCTTTTCAACCAGGAACGCGGTAATGCCTTTAGAACCAAGGGCTGGATCGATGGTGGCATAAACCACAAGGACATCCGCACCGGGGCCATTGGTTATCCACATTTTGTTGCCGTTCAAAACATAGTTATCGCCATCTTCGCGGGCGCGCAGCGACATGCCCACCACATCCGAACCCGCGCCCGGCTCACTCATGGCCAGCGCGCCCAGATACTGGCCCGACACAAGCCCGGGGAGATATTTCTGTTTTTGTTCGTCATTGCCAAACCGGCGAATCTGGTTGGCACAGAGATTCGAATGGGCGCCATAAGACAGACCAACCGATGCAGAGGCCCGGCTGATTTCTTCCATCACCACGGTATGAGCGAGATAGCCGAGGTTCACGCCTCCGTACTGCTCCTCAATGGTCATACCCATAACCCCAAGCTCGCCTAGCTTGCCCCACAGGTCACGTGGAAACAGATTCTGTTGATCTATTTCCTGGGCGCGGGGTGTGATCTCTTTGGCGGCAAACTGGGCAACGCTGTCGCGCAGGAGATTAATGGTTTCACCATGACCGAAGTCAAAATCAGGTAAGCTGCTCACGGTAGGTTATCTTCGTTTTGATAGAAGAACAGATCATACCAAATAGGCGCTTTCAGCCAGACATTAATGTCGAATGAAAGCCCTGTACGCTGCTACTGGATATCAACCAGTTCCAGGCCTTCCTCAACGCGATCGCCAACCGCGCACATCACACTTCTGACAACGCCGTTTTTTGTCGCACGGATACCGTGTTCCATTTTCATGGCTTCAACCACCACCACCACATCGTTGACTTTCACGCGCTCGCCCACCTTCACGTTCACCGCGATCACCGCACCAGGCATCGGAGCAACAATTCCAGCCGCTGTCAGGGTCTGATTCTGATAACGACTCATATCATCTGTGAGGTCGATATATTTTTCCGTATGGCCATCAGCCATGACATACAGAAAATCGCCATCAGCCAGGACTTCTGTCAGTTGTGGGTTCATCCGGACAACTGCCTCACCATTCACCAGGGTCGTGTCCAGACCTTTGTTAATCAGGTATTCCAACTTACCCTGTCGAAGCACAACTTTGCGCACCGCATCCTGATTCAGGCGGAATCCACTACCCGTCCAGGGCAGACCTGTTGTGAACGGTTTATGCTCAGAGCCGCCAGCTAATACAAACTCACCGGCAGAGGCTGCAAACTCATTCTTACAATCAGGCACTACTTCACCATGAATGGCGTCAGCGATTCCCGTCGTATACGCCCCTGATTTAAACAGTGGGTGGTTTAACATACCAACCAGATAGCCCAGGTTATGATCTATCCCTGCAATCCTGCATTGACGCAAGGCGCTTACCAACTGGTCTATGGCCGCGTCACGATGGGGCGCATGAACGATCAGCTTCGCCAGCATCGGGTCGTAGTGCGGGCTGACGCTATCGCCTGCCTGCACGCCTGTATCAACCCGAATGGAGCGGGGTGTTTCAAACCTCACCAGCTTGCCGGTGGAAGGTAAAAAGTGTTTGGCCGGATTCTCAGCGTACAACCGCACCTCTATGGCATGACCATCAAGCTTAACGTCAGATTGATTCATTCCCAGAGGTTTACCCGCAGCAACATTAAGCTGCATCTCCACCAGGTCTAATCCGGTAATCGCCTCAGTTACCGGATGTTCAACCTGAAGACGGGTGTTCATTTCCATGAAATAGAATTCGTCACCCTCCGCGATGAATTCCACCGTCCCGGCGCCCACATAACCTACCTGTTTAGCAACCATAACAGCCGTTTGACCCAGACGGTTGCGTAATTGCGGTGACACCGTAGGCCCGGGTGCTTCTTCAACCACTTTCTGGTGACGCCGTTGTACCGAACAGTCCCGTTCCAACAGATGCACAACGTCACCATGCTGATCTGCCATAAGCTGGACTTCAATGTGTTTTGGCGCCGTAAGATAACGTTCAAGCAGCACAACATCGTCACCAAATGCAGCCTTGGCTTCTCGTTTAGCACCCGCCAGTTGATCAGCAAATTCTGATGCCTGTGTGACCAGGCGCATACCTTTGCCGCCGCCGCCGGCGGAAGCTTTGATCAGCAGCGGGTAACCAATTTCAGCAGCCTGGGCTGCAAGAAAGTCTGCATCCTGTTCGTCTCCATGATAACCAGGCAGTATCGGGATCCCCGCAGATTGCATCAGCTGTTTCGCAGCGGTTTTTGAACCCATGGTTCTAATCGCTTCTGCAGGCGGGCCAACGAAGATGATCCCCGCATGCTCACAAGCCAGCGCAAACTCCGCATTTTCCGACAGAAAACCGTAACCGGGATGGATCGCATCCGCATTGCTCTGCCGCGCGGCGTCAAGCACTGCTTCAACATTCAGATAACTTTCCGCAGCACTTGCAGGACCAATACAGATAGCGCTGTCAGCACTGCGCACGTGCAGTGCCTGTGCATCCGCTTGTGAATAGACGGCAACCGTGCGGATACCAAGACGCCTTGCAGTGCTGAATATACGGCAGGCTATTTCGCCTCGATTGGCGACTAACAGAGTTCTGATCACATTAATATCCTCAAGCGGTTACATCCTGAAGATGCCGAAGTCTGACTGCGGTTGATGCGACTGCTGGGTTGCAATCTGTAACGCTAATGCCAGAACCTGGCGGGTATCCGCCGGGTCGATAACACCATCATCCCAAAGTCGGGCGGACGCGTAGAAAGGGTGCCCCTCTGCATCATAGGCGTCACGGATACCCTGCATAAACGACTGTTTATCTGCATCCGCCCAGGTGTCACCGCGAGCATCCAGGCCATCCTGCCGGACAGTGGCCAGAACATGTGCAGCCTGCTCGCCGCCCATCACGGAAATTCTCGCATTTGGCCAGGTCCACAGCATACGCGCGCCATACGCACGCCCGCACATGGCATAGTTACCGGCCCCAAACGACCCACCAATGACCACCGTAAACTTAGGCACCTTGGCACACGCCACGGCGGTGACCATTTTTGCGCCGTCTTTGGCAATGCCCTGGTGTTCATATTTTTGCCCGACCATAAAGCCGGTGATGTTCTGTAGAAACAGCAACGGTATACCACGGCGGTCTGCCAGCTGGATAAAGTGAGCACCTTTCACCGCACTTTGCGAAAAAAGAATACCGTTGTTAGCAACTATCGCAATCGGCATACCCTGAACATGGGCAAACCCGCAAATCAGCGTTTCTCCATACAACTTTTTAAATTCGTGGAATTCTGAATCATCTACCAGGCGCGCAATAACCTCACGCACATCAAACGGTGTGCGCGTATCTGTGGGCATCACGCCATATAACTCTTCTGCCGCATAACGCGGCGCTCGAACCTGCTGAGTGGTTACACTGGAGCCAAATTGCTGGTGACTGTGGGCAACTGCTTCACGGGCCAGGAGCAGCGCGTGTTCATCGTTATCCGCCAGATAATCCACTACGCCAGAGGTGCGGCTGTGGACTTCACCACCCCCCAACGTTTCAGCATCAACCACTTCTCCGGTGGCGGCTTTAACCAGGGGCGGCCCTCCCAGGAATATGGTGCCCTGATCTTTGACGATGATCGCCTGATCACACATGGCTGGCACATAAGCGCCGCCGGCGGTACACGAGCCCATAACGACGGCAATTTGCGGTATGCCCCGTGCAGACATGTTGGCCTGATTATAGAAAATCCGACCAAAGTGATCTTTGTCTGGGAAGACATCCGCCTGCAGGGGCAGAAAAGCCCCACCTGAATCCACCAGGTAAATACATGGCAGCGAATTCTCCATTGCAATTTCCTGGGCACGCAGGTGTTTCTTTACCGTGATGGGATAATAGGTGCCGCCTTTAACGGTGGCATCATTAGCAACAATCATACAGGGCTGGCCAGCCACACAACCCACACCGGTGATGATGCCGCCACTGGGAATGTTATCGTCATACAGTTCGTAGCCGGCAAGTTGGCCAACCTCGAGAAAGGCAGCCCCCGGATCTAACAAGCGATCTATACGTTCTCTGGGGAGCAGCTTGCCGCGGCTTTGATGTCGTGATCGAGATCTTTCATCACCGCCCAGAGAGATCTGTGCAACCAGTGCCCGCAGTTCACCACGCAACTTGCGGTTATGCGCGTCGTTCAGGGCAAACGCATCACTACGGGTGTCGATGGAGCTGTTAAGAATGGCCATATCTAATCTCGGCTGTGTTGCTTTCTAGAAGTCATCGACATCACGACGATCAACATCACTCATTATCTTGCTGAGCACCCTCGACTGCCGGTTGCCTAATGCACCAGCGGCTACTTCCAGGGTCATCGCCTTAACACCGAACCAGCGCGGTGCACCATCGGCAACAACCTCGATCGTTTCGCGTTCACCGGGTTTTATCAGGCCGGTCGGAAAACTGACTGAGATAACGTCAAACTCTGCACCGGAAGAGCTACCCGGTAAGAGCTTGGCGGACAACGAGTTATCCAGACTAATGTCCGCGGGACTGTCATTGACCACCTGCAGGTAGTAGACGGTGCGCACCTCCGCATGCGTGGATTTGGCCCGCTCTATACGGCGTTTGAGAATTTCAACTTTAGATAAAAACAATGTGCTTTCGAGCGCAGCACT
Organism: Symbiodinium pilosum; assembly: GCA_905231905.1. Classification (NCBI taxonomy): domain Eukaryota; class Dinophyceae; order Suessiales; family Symbiodiniaceae; genus Symbiodinium; species Symbiodinium pilosum. The sequence continues at coordinate 605,738 of CAJNIZ010022223.1, forward strand.
GATGGGCGTTAAAGCAACCGCCCCTCGGGCATCCTCAGGTATAGCATCGCCCAGCAAACTCCAGGTGCCATCGGGTTTCAGGCGAATCCGTTCACCGGCTGCGTTTATTGCGTATCGATCTTTGGATAACTGCACCCAGGTGCCGTCGCCGTTGATTTGAATCTGCCGTCCATCGTCACTGATCACCACTTCAGCCGCTGAGACGGACACCCCGAGCAGCACCAACAGCGCGCCCAGCAGCTTCCATTTTTGACTGCGTTGCATTTAAAACCCCAACCCTCACCCTTTTTATGTGCGGGATGAGTGTGCCGAGGGGCATGGAACTTGTCCAGCAATAGCCCGCCGGACCAGGTCAAAGGCGGGTTTTATAAGCTGGCGGTTATCTCGCCCAGCTTCTGCGTCAGCAATGAGTTTTCCCGATAGTCTATGGGGATCACAACAAGACTCGGGCCCGATTCTGCAAACGCAGCTTCAAGTGTGTCCTGCAATTGCGCACTGTCCTCACAACGATGTCCGTGCCAGCCGAAACACTGCGCCAAGCCCATCCATTCAGGATTGTCAAAGCTCAGGTCCGTATGGCGTCCGAACTCATTGTCCTGTTTCCAGGCAATCAGACCATAGGCGTGATCTTCCCACACCATCATCACCAGATTGCAGTTGAGTCGCTTTGCGGTTTCCATTTCCTGCACATTCATCAGGAAACCCGCATCGCCGGCAATGCCAAGAATCTTACGCTCAGGATATACCAACGAAGCAGCTATGGCGCCGGGAAGGGCAAACCCCATGGAACAGAATCCGTTGGGAATCAGACAGGTGTTCGGCTCATGGCAGTGATAATGACGCGCGATCCACATTTTGTGCGCACCAACGTCAGACAGCAACACATCATCCGGTCCCAGCACCTGTCGACAATCCCATAGTGCTTTCTGCGGCCGGATTGAACCCACCTGGGTATCTTGTGCATATTCAGCAAGATCAGCAGACATTGCCGCGCGCGCTTCGCGCTGGTGGGCAAGATCAAATTGAATAGGACCGTGTGCTTGCAGGCGCTCATTCATCATCCACAGAAAATGGGCAAGATCACCCACAACTTCCACTTCAGGGTGATAGTACTCGTCAATTTCTGCCGGGAGAAAATCCGCATGAACAATACTTTTGTCGCGCCCGGGATTCCATAGCTGAGGATGGTATTCCACCATATCGAAACCAAGGGTCAGTACCAGATCCGCCTCATCAAGCACCAGATTCATACGGTCTTTACTGCCCAAACCCACGGTATAGAGACAGTATTCACTGTCCATATCCACGGCTCCTTTGGCCATGAACGTGCTGATGACACCTATGCCGGTCGTTTCACAAAACTGCCGCAACTGTTTACTGGCACGCCGACGAATGCAGCCATTGCCTGCAATGATCACCGGTTTTTTTGCTTTCTTCAGAAGGTCAAACGCAGTGTCAACAATCTTATCTGCCGGCACTGGACGACGGAAACGCCGCGGCTCGATGGGCAATGCCGGCGTCTCATGCTTGGCAAGGTCTTCAGCCAGTTCGATGTGCACAGCACCCGGTTTTTCAGTTCTTGCCAGGCGCACAGCTTTACGCACAACCTCGGGGATCGTGTTGGGATGCAGTATGGACGTTGCCCATTTGGTCACCGGTTCAAACATCGCCACCACATCCATGACCTGGTGAGACTCTTTGTGCAGGCGTTCTGTAGAACCCTGGCCGGTCAGGACCAGCATGGGCGCGCGATCCATATCGGCATCGGCAACACCCGTGATCAGATTAGTCGCACCCGGGCCGAGCGTACCGAGACACCCTGCCGGATTACCTGTGAGACGGCCATAAATTTCAGCCATAAAGGCGGCGCCTTGCTCATGGCGGGTGAGCACAAAGCGTATGGTCTCAGATTTTTCTAACGACATCATGAAGTCGGCGTTTTCTTCGCCAGGCACGCCAAAAATAAGCTCAATGCCTTCCGCCTCCAGGCACTGTACAAACAAATCCGATGCTTTCACTGGTTCACCTTGTTACGTGGAGATTCACCGCCATATAAACAGTTCCATGTTTATTCGCCATGTTGAGCGTTTTTCGACACCCAGGCCAGTGTATCGTTCAGGCCAGCTGTGAACTTATCCGCCATTTCATGAATCTGTGCCTCAGTAATAATCAGCGGCGGACAGAAAGCTATAGTATCGCCAATGTTACGTACAATCAGACCAGCTTCCTGACAAGCTGCCGCACAGTAGGCTGCTACGCCCTGGCTGAGCGGAAACGGAACCCGGGGCTGCTTTTCTTTGACCAATTCCACGCCGGCAATCAAACCTTCACCACGCACTTCTCCCACCAGCGGGTGATCGGCAAATTCCTGCAATCGAGACTGCATAACGGCGCCAACATCGGCGGCGTGGGCAAACAGGGCGCGCTCCTCCATAATCTCGAGATTACGCAACGCGACCGCAGCACAGACCGGATGCCCGGAGTAGGTAAAGCCATGCCCAAACACACCAAGTTCATCTGAGACCTGTGTAAAGGCGTCAAACATGAACTCCGGCAGCAGCACCGCACTGATCGGCAGATAAGCCGAAGAAAGCGCTTTTGCCACACTCATGGTAGTAGGTTTTATGTCCATGGTTTGCGCACCAAAAGCTTGCCCGGTACGACCAAATCCGCAGATAACCTCGTCATCAATGAAGAGAATCTCGTACTTATCAAGCACGGCTTGAACCTTCGGGTAATAACCTGCAGGCGGCACTATCACTCCGCCTGCACCGAGAATCGGTTCAGCCACAAACGCAGCAATGGTCTCAGGGCCTTCGGTTAAAATCAGCTCTTCCAGGTTGTTAACAATTCGATCAACGAACTGCGTCTGAGTTTCCCCTGGGTGACCTTCGCTGTAAAAATGCGGGCAATCCGTGTGCACAACGCCAGGCATCGGCAGATCAAAAGCATTATGAAAAGCCGGCAGACCTGTGAGCGAACCACTGCCTATGGTTACCCCGTGATAACCGCGCGTACGACTGATGATCTTTTTCTTTTCAGGCCGACCCAGAGCGTTGTTGTAATACCACATCAACTTTATCTGCGTGTCGTTTGCATCGCTGCCGGAAAGACCGAAGAAAACCTTTGATGCATCGAATGGGGCCATCGCGACAAGCTTTTCCGCCAACAACACAGACGGCTCGTTAGTTTTACCGGCGAAGAGCTGTGAGTACGACATCTTTTTCATCTGCTGGGCAGCAACGTCAGCAAGCTCTTCGTTACCGTATCCCAGCGCGGTGCACCAGAGACCGGCCATCCCTTCAAGGTACTGCTTGCCATGGTTGTCCCACATGTAAACGCCTTGGGCACGCTCGTTCACCAGCGGGCCCTTCTGCGCGTGCAGCTTCAGGTTTGTGGTGGGGTGCAGCATGTGCTGCATGTCTTTCGCCTCCACCGACCCCGGTGGAAACTCGTTATGTAATGTACTTACCGGTACCTCTTTCACTGCATACCCTCGTAAACCGTTTAGCTCACGCTAGCGTCCCACAACCCACTGTGGCGCACAACTTAAGCCGCCAGTGGACTATCGATCCCCAGCGCTTTGGCAACTTCCGGATGACATATGCGACCCTCGGAGACATTCAGACCTTTAGCAAAACCAGGGATATCAGCCAGAGCAACGCGCCAACCTTTATCCGCAATGGCCAGGACATAAGGCAGGGTGACGTTGTTCAGGGCTTCTGTCGCGGTGCGCGCAACGGCTCCGGGCATATTTGTCACACAGTAATGCACAACACCCTGGTCAATGTAGGTGGGTTGATCGTGTGAGGTCGGACGGCTGGACTCAAAAGTCCCCCCCTGGTCAATGGAGATGTCCACCAGCACAGAACCCGGCAGCATTTCACTCAACAAAAGCCGATCCACCAGCTTTGGCGCACTTGCGCCGGGCACCAATACCGCACCAACCACCAGATCTGCGCTGCGTACACATTGTGCAATATTTTCCCGCGAGGCCATCAACACTTTGGCGCGACCGCCAAACTCTGTCGACAAAGCACGCAATCGGTCGACAGACTTATCCAGAATAGTCACATCCGCGTGCATCCCGACCGCCATATACGCTGCATTGGTACCGGCCATGCCGCCGCCGAGAATAACCACTTTCCCCGGCGCAACACCCGGCACACCACCAAGCAGGGTACCTCGGCCACCGGCAGCTTTCTGCAAAGCGTAGGCGCCTACCTGAATTGACATCCGACCAGCCACCTCACTCATCGGTGATAACAGCGGCAGGCGGCCAGCGGCATCTTCGACCGTCTCGTAAGCTATCGCAGTGACGCCACGATCCATCAGCGCGTGGGCTTGTGCCTGGGCTGCAGCGAGATGCAGATAGGTAAACAGAATCTGATCCCGCTGCAGTTGCGCGCACTCAGCCAGCGAAGGTTCTTTAACCTTCACCACCATATCTGTTGTGAAGGCGGCTGCCCTGTCAACAATTTTTGCCCCTGCCGCACGATAATGATCGTTATCAAAACCGATCGAGGTGCCGGCATCTGTCTCTACCCAGATTTCATGCCCATGAGCGTTCAGTTCACCCACGCTGGCAGGTGATAACCCCACTCGATATTCATGAACCTTGGTCTCTTTTGGTACACCGATACGCATTAGCTTCACTCCTTCAAGGGCTGAAATAGGGCCCGGTTTCGCTTAACCGACAGTTTACGAAAGCTGCATAGAGGGTTCCTTGCGTTGTTTGCTTCGAATAAGATCTAGACGCAAGATTCTTTCAATAAAAGTAATTTTTATGACAACTTACAGCGACCTGGATCGAATAGACCGTTTAATCCTGCATGAACTACAGTCAGATGGCCGGCTCAGCAACGCGGGCCTGGCGGAGCGGGTCAATCTGTCTGAGTCAGCCTGCTTGAGGCGTGTACGAGCGCTGGAGGACAGTGGTTTTATACGCGGTTATGTCGGCCTGGTGGACCAGTCCAGCGCCGGCTATCCCGATAATGTATTTGTGCGGATTACACTGCTCAGCCAGCAGCAGGACGATCTTGCAGCTTTCGAGGCCGAAGCGCGGGAATTACCTGAAGTGATGGAGTGCTACCTGATGAGTGGCGATGCCGACTATCTGCTGCGGGTTGTGGTGGCTGATGCACGCGACTACGAGCGCGTGCACAGCCAGCATCTGACCCGGCTACCCGGTGTAGACCGGGTTCATTCCAGCTTCGCTTTGCGCACCGTCACCAAAAAGACCGAGCTACCAATCCGTTCAGCAGAGGCCGCAAAGCGTAAGTAAGCATTTACTTTTTAGATGAGTTCAGCGGCTTCCAGGCTAAATTCTTCCATCACGGCGTCGGCGTAATCGATGCGCCCGGTGAGCTCCTTAGGATCTCCGTAACACAGTCTCAAACAGGCTTCAGCCATATGTTCCACCGGCGTTACGTTATCTTTGTTCTGCTCGTTAATCAGCTTGTGATGCATGACACCCGGCGTCGCTACCAGGCCAGGGGAGATCACATTGACACCAATATTTTCATCATAAAGCTCCTGTGCGAGCCCCGTCGTAAAACGCTCCAGTGCCGCTTTGCACATGCCATAGACTGTACCGCCGCGACCCGGCATGGTTTTCTCCGGGTGAATCGCCGCATGCGAAGAGACATTAAGAATCCAACCTCGACCGCGCTCACGCATGCCTGGCAGGACAAGTTGGGCTAACTCAAACGGCGTCCAGACCTGAACGTCCATCATCAGGCGGAAGCGCTTTTCCGGAAAGTCCGCAACCGGAATAAAATAGGTAATGGCAGCGTTATTCACCAGGATATCCACGCCACCAAATGCAGCTTCAGCCTCGGCGACTAAACGATGCCTGTCCTCACTGACACCCAAATCGGCCTGCACCGCAATTGCTTCACCGCCAGCATCATTGATTTGCGCAACAGTCTCCGCAATGGTGCCTGGCAGAAAATGTTGATCTGCGGACACAGTACGCGCGGTAACAACAATTTTGGCGCCTTCCATGGCAAATCGCTTCGCTATGGCCAACCCAATACCGCGACTGGCACCGGTCACCAGTGCAACCTGACCCGCCAGCACACCATTTTTGTTCACCCCTTGAACCATAATCTTCTCCCGTTCGACAAAGCCCCAGCTTAACCCAGCCCTGGCGTCGCTGGCAGTGGTTGCGGCACACGCCGGGCTTGTACGACAATGACGGCTAACTATTCACTCCAAGTTGTCGTGTTGCTGTTCCAACTGATATCAGGCGCCCTGTGTTTATCCCTCGCTGCTGCCAGCTTCGCTCAAAGCGCTGTGGATATACGTATCAAAAACCCTACCCCGCAAATCGAGCTATCCCGCGCATCAGTTAGCGCAGACCTCGAGCAGTGCCTGAGCCCAACCGCTGCCTTTGGCGTAGACAAGCTGAGGCGCTGCGAAGCTGCACTGTCCAGCAACAACACACCGGCCATACGAGCGCAGATTCTCACTGCCATGTGCAAATTGAGTTCAGGCCAGGGTGATCTGGCGTCAGCCAGGCGTTATATTGAAGACGCGCTGAGCATTGCGCCAGATGACCCCTCTGTGCTGAATAACTGGGGCGCAGTTCTGATCCGACAAAACAGTTTTGCTGCCGCTACGGATGCTTTCAGCAAAGGGCTGATGGCCACACAACAGTCTGCTCAGCAGCTCGACCTGACAGCTGCGTTGTACCACAACCGCTCACTGGCTCTTCGCGCCCAGGGTGAATATCAGGAAGCTGCCGCTGACTACGCTGAATATCTGCGCGTACTGAACGTGGCGGCTACTTCAACACGCCCTCAAGGTAGACCCGTTCTGAACGACGACCTAAGCCAGTCAGAATTTCGTAACTGATGGTCTGAGCCTGCTTGGCCACCTCATCCAGGCTGATCTTCGGACCACAGACTTCCGCCCATTGGCCGGTAGTTACCGACAGGCCCGTAACGTCCACAGTGATCAGGTCCATACTGACCCGCCCGACCATTGGGGCCTGACCGGTCGTAAACCAGACATTACCTTTACCCGACAACAGCCGCGGTACGCCATCGGCATAGCCTACGCCCAGTGTTGCCACTTCGGTTTCTACAGTGGTGGTATACGTTGCGCCATAACCTATTGCTGTCCCGGCGGGCAGTTGAGAAACCTGCAGCACCCTGGCATGCAGCTGAGCAACCGGTAGCATCGGATTGTCTTCATTTACAAATGGATTACCGCCATACAGCGCAATCCCGGCACGCCCCATTTGCGGCACATCGAGATCGTTCAGCACACCTGCGGAATTCGACAGGCTGAATTGCACCTTCGGGTAATGTGTCCGCAATGCCGAAAAACACACCAGCGCACTTTGCAGTTGATCATTTATAGACGGATGACCACGCTCATCCGCATTGGCAAAGTGGCTGACAAACAGCTCAACATCAAACGGCAGGCCAATAAAGCTTTCGGGCTGCAGGGGTAAACCGAGACGATGCATACCGCTGTCAAAATGCAGCGCAGCGGGGCGTTTCACAGCGCTCCAGGTCTGGATCTGTTCCGCGGTGTTTAATACAGGCGTCAAATTGTGGCTGGTGAACAGCGGCAGCACTTCAGGGTAAACACCGGACAGCACATATATTTTTACCTGCTGCGCGTCGGCTGGACCAAGTCCAGAACGCAGATTTGCACCTTCCTGAGGCGTCGCAACAAAAAAACTGTCGCAGCGTTCGCGCAACAAACGCTGCGCTATTGCAACAGCACCAAGACCATAGCCATCCGCTTTGACAACTGCAGCTACCGGTCCTTGATTGTGTTTACACAGCAGCTGGTAGTTGGCTGCCAAGTTGCCGAGGGATATCGACAACCGGCTGGTCATGATGCCACTGGAAACATACGTCAGGTTTACTTCAGCGTGTTGATATAAGCGACAACGTCGTTAATCGCTTTGTCATCTACCAGCGTTCCTACCATCGGCCGCATTTGCCGACCACCGTGGTCCATGTCGTGGTAGCCGCGCTGCCCCTGCTTGAATTTTTTCAGCTGATTCACCAGATACCAGTCACTCTGACCGGCAAGTTTTGGCCCAGCCATTGCTTCAACACCTTGGCCCGCTGGACCATGACAGGCTGCACAAACGGTGTACAACGTCTTGCCCGCAGCGGCATCACCGCTGACGGTGGTGGGCACATCTACCACGGGGAAAGTACCAATGTAGGCTGCCAGATTCTGTAAAGCTTCCTCACCAGCAAGTTGTGGGCCTTTTGACATCATCGCCATCTGCATACCGTGCATATCGCCTGGTGCCGTGCCACGAGCGCCGTTCTGAAACAGTTGCATCTGCTTTACGATGTACCAGGCTTCCTGACCGGCAAGCTTGGGCGCATTCATCGCCTGGTTACCTAATCCTGCCGGACCATGACAAGCAGTACACACCGGATAGAGACTTTTGCCGGCTTCAGCATCACCCGCAACAGCTGATGAAAAGCTCCCCATTATGCCTGCACCCAATACAACCAGTTGCAACACCCAACGCATCATGCTCGTTCCTTGATAGAAAATAATCCGGAATTTTAGCCGATATTGACGCAGATGGCGCCGTTAAAGGGGGGTTTTTACGTGGCTATTGCAAATCAAACGCCTGCTCAGCTGCAGTACATTGAGTAGCAACTGAGTCAATCAGGTTTCGTGACGACGCCAGAAAGCCAGCCGCCAGCGGGGCTCATCACGCCGATCGGTACGGCGGCGATCCTCTACAACCCGATCACGCCGGGCACGTAATTCGAACAAACCCCGCGCGCTACGGCGACGATCTTCAGCTCTGCGATCCGATTCGCTGCGACGCTTGTCCTCATCCGGCTCGTCATTGTGCGCAGAAGGGAACAACTTATCGGGCGTGAATTGGTTATCCATGACGCCTGTAGGTTTTTTGCAGGGCCTCCATCATAGCCAGGGTATCTGGTAATGTGAAACCTTGATTTATAGGCCCAAACCTGGTGAAAAATCAGGTTGCCGGGTAAATTGATCAGCCCGGGTGATCTCCGCTACACCAATGGACTCAACAGGCGTTGTTAAAAACTGACTCGACTACTTCATTGCCAGCAGGTTTTATAGATGCGTTGATCGGCTATGCCCTGGATCCTACTGCATGGGAGGCTTTTGCTCAGGCGCTGAACCGCGACGGCCAGAAAATTGAGGCGCTGGACCCTACTGCGTTGCTAACGACGCTGAGTCAGGCAGAGACACTGGCCTGGCAACTACGCGGCCAGACAGACCAACAAAACAACTATGTTGGCTGCCACTACTTCCTGTTAGATGAACAAGGTCGCCTGGTACAGGCCAGCGGAAAAAGTAACTCGCTTAACAAATATTGCTCGGTTGAAAAAGACAGGCTTTCGTTTTTTGACATGACCTCAGCAACAGAATTTGAGCAAGCCCTTACTGCCGTTACAACAGGGAAAAAGCGTCACGCGCTTGTCAGCCTGCATAGCACTGGCATCACGTCCCGCTATGGTTACATGGTTGCGTCAGATGACCTGCCTGCCGCCTTTAATCTGCAGAACAAAAATGTGCACGCCGGTTTCCTGATAGCACCTAGCGCAACCAGCATGCAAGCAGGCCGTGTTCTGCAGACAAGTTTCGGACTGACACCAGCAGAAAGTGAGGTCTGCCAACAACTGAATAGTGGCCTGCAGCTGAAACAAATTGCTCAAACCCTGAACATCAGCCCCAACACTGTCCGTAATCAACTACAGGCTGTTTTCGATAAAACAAAAATAAACCGTCAGGGCGATCTGATTTTGATGATGACCCAACTGCAGGTCATTCTATCTGTTATTGCGGCACCGCCGGAATCACCCCCCGAGCTGGCCTCAACGGCACAATATCCCCAACATCAGTTTATGATTATTTCCCGGAGCAATACGCACCGGAGACTTGCATACCGACGTTATGGCAACGGTGCCCAAACCATTATCTATTTCCATGAAGCTGCCGGCTGTTCAAGGCTCCCTCCGGGTACCGATGCGCTGGCAACCCAACTAGATCTCACGCTCATTGCCTTCGAGCGACCAGGCACCGGTTTTTCTGACGCAGCGGATCAATTCTCTTTCGACACCATCTCCGCCGACGTTGAGGACTTAATAAATTCTCTGGGGATTACCGAAGTCTCGCTGCTCGGCTTCCTCGCCGGAGCGGCCCATGCGCTCGCCTCTGCGGCCAGGCTGAAGCACCGGGTTAAACATCTGATGCTTGTATCCGGACGCGGTCCAGCTGGGTACAACCACACCGACGGCAGCTCCATCACGGCCTTGCGCCAACATCTATCCAAGCAACCCTGGCTGCTGTCTACTTTTTTCAGCATTCTGCGTAGCCGCGCGAATGAACGCACTAACCGCGCATTGCTACTGCGCTTCTATTCTTCCGTTGATGCTGACAAAACATTTTTTGCCGCAAACCCAAACGTTGTTGAGCACATGGTCAAAGCGTCGTTAGAAAGTCTTGTAGTATCGGGCAGCGGTATTGCGGGAGAGATCAGATGTCTGACCAACCCCACCGCAGTGGACCTCAAAGCAATCAGCGCTTGTGTTTCGGTGTGGCATGGCGAAGGGGATAATTTGAGCCCGTTGAAAAATCTACTGGACGAACTCGAGGGCCTGGATTTTGATCTGCGGATCTTTGCTGATCACGGTAGCTCAATTTTCTTCCAGTACTGGGAGCAGGTGCTGGCGCATCTTGCTGGTCGCTGACACACCTGCCTTACTTCAGCAGATCTTTTGCCTGTTCAATCCACTCATCACGGACAATTCGACTTTGTAGCGCGTGCAGCGGATGGTTTTCGTTTTCCAGGGCGGTAACGTTGATTGCAGCAACCTGGGCCACAGTTGTCACACCAAACTCCTGTAGCTGATGGGCCAGTTTTTCGCCGATGCCTTTGATGCGCGTCAGTTCTTCACCTGCATTTGCCGCTGCTGCCTTTTCTCTGAGGCGCGTGTTTTCCTGCCGGGCATCATCGAGTTGCTGATTCAGAATCATCACCAGCTTGCCATCGTTTTCTACCGGTTGTTCAAGTTTCCAGCGAAGCTTGTCTAATTCTTCAGTTCTTTCCCGCAACAGCTGCTCAAGTTCTTTTGTCTGCTGCGTCGCGGTTTTGCCGGGTTTCTCCTGCTCTTTCGAGGGCCTGGTTAATGCAGCACCCTGCAGCTGTTCAAGTTCTGCCTGCAGGTTAGAAACTGCATTCTGCTGATCCTGTCGCGCGGCGCGCTCTCTGTTCAGCTCTTCTTCGGTTTCACGGATAGCCTTATTATGCGAACCCTCAGCCGCGACCAGATCCTGATTGAGACGTTCAAGGTCATCGATGCGATGTTGTAAGGCAGTGAGTTTTTCAGCGAGCGCTGCGCGCTCATCTTTTTCCTGACGATACTTGTTTTCTGCCGCCTTCAGAGACTGACTGTTTTCGCTTCGGGCTTCACTCAGCTCGCTTTCCAGTTCGCTCATCAAACCCTGTTGAGTCAACAGCTTGGCTTCAAGATTCTGCGCATGCTCCTGGAACGTTGCGACTTTATGCTCAAGCTCGGTACGACGCTGCTCTTCCGCAGCCATTGTCGAAGCACTGCTTTGCTGATTCTGACGTTGCGCTTCACGCTCATTTTCCAGTTCTCGCACCAAAGCTGAGCGTTCTTCAAGACTGCTTTTTAACTTATCGTTCTCGTCTGCGAGCTCTTCTAAACGGTGGGTCAGCTGACGCCGTTCCGCTTCTCTTTCGGCATGACTGTCCTGCGCCTGACTTACGCACTCAGACAAACGTTCTATCTCAGCATCTAACTCTTTCTGTTTGCTGTCACCTGCCTCGGCGACAGCGTTAACCTGTTCAAGCAGGTCCTGCTCAATGGCAACCCAGCGCGCCTGATCTTCACGCAATCTGGCGAGCTCGACTGCATCACTCTTACTCTGCTCCAGCTGCGCTTCATGCGCTTTATCGCTGGCATCCTGAGCTGCCCGGGATTCGCTCAAGGCTGTTTGCGTTTCGCTCAAGGCTGTTTGCGTTTCGCTCAGGGCTGTTTGTGTCTCGCTCAGGGCTGTTTGTGTCTCGCTCAGGGCTGTTTGCAATTCGCTCAAGGCTGTTTCTTTCGCAGCCAGCTGGCCCTCAAACTCGTTGTTTGCCTGTTCCAGTTGGTGCTGCAACGCCTGCAGGTTCGCCTCCAGCTCTTGATGCTCTTTACGCTGCTTCTGTGCAAGCGCAATACCTTCGTCCAACTGCCTATTTAAACTGTTTATCTGCGCGTCTTTTTTATCGAGCTGGTTGACGAGCTGAGTTTGTTCCTCGTTTGCAGCCTGCATAGCTGAACGATAGTGCGCCTCTGTTTCAGCAAGCGACGCCTGGGCCTCTTCCAGCTGCGCTTGCACAATCTGTGCTGCCTGCAGGGCCTCTTCATCACGTTGCTGCAATGCTTGTTGGGCATCTACCAGTAAACCCTGCCGATCCTTCAGCTGGGTCTGCAGCGTTATATTCTGCTGATTGAGTTCTTCAATCTGATTCTGCAATTGCGACTGGGTTTCCTGGCTTTGCGCGATGGTAACTTCGGCACTCTTGCCGCGATCCATCAAGAGCTGCATATCTTCGCCGAGAGACTCTATCTGTTTGTTGGCGAACTCTACCGTTTCACCCAGATTGGCATTACGTACACGCAATGAGTCTGTTTCGCGTTGCAGCTGCTGCATTGCTTGAGCATGAGCTTCTGCAAGCGCTTCCTTCTCCTGGCTCCAGGCCAGGCGCGCTTGCTCTAACTCACTGCTGCTGCGGCTTGCCACAACCACTGAATCGTCTAATGACGCGGTCACTTCCTGCCACTTGGTGTGCCAGTTCTGCGCATCTTCCCTGGCGCTTTCAAGGTCCAGGTTGGTAGTGTGCAGAGTACCGGACAATTGACGATGTTTTTCGCCGAGCTGAGTTACCTTTTCCTGTAGTTCTGCAATCAGCGCGTTGCGTGCCTGCAGACGGGCATCAGTGTCTTCGGTGAGGGCGTTTTCGGGAGCAGGGCTGGTCTGTGCGGTGCGCAGCTCTTCGCGGGCTGCAGCCAGCTCTTCAGTGCGTTCGCGCAAGGCCTTGGCAAGTTTCGGCACGCGTTCCTGCCATTTGCTCACTTCGGCGCGTAAAGCATCCAAATCTATGGTCGAGCCATCTTCTTCGGCAGGTATGTTAGCGGGCCCGTCGATTTGCATAAGTGTGTGTCCATTCACAACTGTCACGGCGAAGCGCCAAGCTACCCGATTAGGATGCTTTCTTGAATCCGGCGGTTGAGCTTTTGCGACTTGTATCACGCTGCGCTGGGCAGAACCCTAACAAAGCGTGACCTTAAGCGGAATACGGTATGCTGCGCACTTCAGATCAGGACCAGGTAAACATGGCAAGAAAAAACCCCGTCGCGCAAGGTGGCCGCTTAGTTTTCGAACAGCACAGCTCCCGCATTCTCGCTGACAACCCTCTCAATGATCCGTCAACGCGGGTATTACCCATCTACATACCTGCGGCCTACGACGAACCACGCTATAAAAACCGGCGTTATCCAGTGCTTTTTGACCTGGTGGGCTACACCGGTTCAGGTCCTTCACACGTTGGCTGGCGCAGTTTTGACGAGAATGTGCCTGAGCGACTTGATCGCCTTATCAGCGAAAAGAAGATGCCCCCCTGTATTGTTGTTTTTCCGGACTGCTTCACTGCCCTGGGCGGCAATCAGTACATCAACTCAAGTGCCATTGGGCGCTACGCTGACTATCTGACCAGAGAGCTGATTCCGTTTGTAGACCAGAATCTGCGCACCCTGGACAGCCGTGAGCATCGTGCCTGCTTTGGTAAATCTTCAGGCGGTTATGGCGCGATTGTGCATGGGATGAAGTATGCCAAATACTGGGGGGCGGTAGGCAATCACTCGGGAGATGCTTATTTTGACTTCGTGTATAAAGCCGAATGGCCTCAGGCATTGACCAGCCTGCAACGCTTTGTTGAACCGGCCATGAAAGAAGGTGCTCGCAAGCGCATCGTGCGCCAAAGCAAACCCGGCATCGACGATGGTCGAATACAACGCTTCTTGGAACATTGCTGGTCCAATGAAAAGCCAAGTGGTGGCGACATTACTACGCTGATGATGGTCTGTATGGCCGCCACCTATGATCCAGATCCAAAAGTTACAGGCGGCTTTCGCCTGCCATTTGATATGAACACGGGTGAATTACTACCCAGGCGCTGGGAAAAATGGCTGAAACACGACCCAATACACATGGTTGCGCAGTACAAAGACAATCTTAAAACCCTTCGCGGCATCTACATCGACTGTGGCTGGCGAGACCAGTACCACATCCACTTTGGCGCCCGCCTGCTATCTGACCAGCTGCACAAGTACCGCATTACCCACAGATACGAAGAGTTCAACGATAACCACAGCGGCGTCGATTACCGCATGGATGTCAGCCTGCCTTACCTGGCCAAGCGTATCGCCTAACTCAACACCGCCTTTAACATGTCATCCAACGGGGTCAGGTGGCTCAACCCGAGCGCCTGGCAGGCGGCTTCGGGATCAACCTGATCATCGTGATCCAGAACTTCGAGCATCGCCTTTGTCACCGGCGGGTTGGCCATAAACGTCTCAAACAACCCGGCCATACCCAGACCTATGCCCAACGGCAATGAAATCACTTTTCCACCGCCACCTACAATGGCTGCTGCGCGCTCGGTTAACGCACGTCGACTCAGCGCTTCCGGCCCAGCCAGATTCAGATCTCCATTGATTTCTTTTGTACCCGCCGCAATAACTGCCTGCACCACATCTCCGGCGTATATAGGCTGTTCGATGCTGTCCGCTCGGAAGGTAATGCTGCGTCCGGCCTGGGCCCGCTTACGCAATGCAAAACTTGCGTAGTCGCCTTCACCCAACACCATCGGCACCCGCAAGACACAGGCCGCAAGGTCGTGGTTGAGACAAAGCTGTTCAGCTCGACCTTTAGAGGCGAGGCATGCATTACTCGAGTGCGGCGTTGAGCCGACAATCGACAGGTAAGTGAGATGCTTGACCGTTGAGTGAGCCAGAGCCTGCAGAAGCGCGCTGGTGCTGGCTTCATGGGCATCAAAATACTTGGCCATCTTGGTTTCTTTGAGAATCCCCACCAGATGTACTGCTTTATCGCAGCCTTGAGCAACTTCAGTTAACGCTGCCACATCATCGTAGTTAAGCACTTTTACTTCGAGCCGGGAGATCTGCTCGGCACTCAGCGCCAGAGATTCGATTTCATGCTGAGCACGGGCACTGCGAACCACGGCAACAACCGCATTTTCATCATCGTTCAGTATTTCACTGATCAAACGCTTGCCCAGGTTGCCGTTTGCACCCGTAATAAGCCAGGTTTGCCGCTTCTGCGCTGATTCCATATACATTCCAATAAAGAAGATTACATCGATTTGATTTCTTTTCGACGCTCATGCAGTAGCATAAGCGACCTAATAACAATATCTTGGGGGCGAAGTGATACGCAACGCGGTTATCGCGCTTTTTAGCCTGTTTATTTTCAGCGGATGTTCTGGACCGATGGGACCAATTGCTGGAGGAGAGCTTGAAGGTGCACCCATTGACTGGCCCGGCGACTGGACCTACACCAATGATATCGAAAACGTATTACTGGAAACCAACCCCATTGACCCTTATTCAGTGACGATCTGGATCGTCGTCGCTGATGGCGTGCCGTACATCGCAGCAGGTGATGGTGAGTCTCGCTGGGCGCGCAATATAATGGAAAATCCAGACGTCATTCTGAGTGTTGACGGCAAGCTCATTCGGGCAAAAGCATCCCAGGTTATCGTCGAAGAAGAAATTTTCAGCGTCGCTGCCCAATACGTAAAAAAATATGAAATGGAGCAGGAAGATTTTGCTGACGAAGAAGATGGTGTTCTGTTTCGCTTAAGCCCTCGCTGACAACTCATGTTTCGATGGCTAACGTGGGCGAATTTGTTAACCGGCTTACGCTTAGTCAGCCTTCCTGTAATCGCCTACACGCTGGTCAACAAACTCTGGCTGCCTGCAGCTATGCTGTTTGCGTTGGCGGTCATCACTGATGTGTACGACGGCAAAATCGCCCGCAAACTGGCACAGACCAGCCCCTTAGGTGGATTGTTTGATCACGGCACTGACGCTTTGTTTGTCAGCATCTGCTGTGGCTGTTTGAGCATGCTTGGTCTTATCAACCCTTATCTGCCATGGCTTATTGGCCTGGCGTTTATCCAGTATATGCTTGACTCGAAGGCCCTCGCCGGCGTTGCGCTACGCATGAGTTTCATTGGCCGCAACAATGGCATCGCTTACTATGTGCTGGTGGGCGTTGTCATCGGCGCACAGGTACTCAACTGGGGGTGGTTGCTTACCACAGCCGCATACTTCGCCTGGCTGCTCGCTTTTACCACTTTGTTATCCATGGCGGATCGCGCCTTCTCACTCGTGAAGCAGCGCTAGCTATCGTCTGACTCAAGCTTGTGTGCCTTGAGTTCAACCTTGTTGCCTTCTGGGTCTATAAAATAAACCGATGGTCCAAATCCCTGAGCACCATAAATACGCCCGGCAACCTCACCCTCTACATCCATTTCCTCCAGCGCCGCCAGAATCGCTTTTTCATCGTAGGGCGTAATACGCACACAAAAGTGGTCCATATTGGCCCCCACCGAATCCGGCGCGCTGATGATATCCAACAGACTGTGACCAATACGTAGCTGCCAGAGAAAATCCCCCACCGTTCGTTCAACCGACACGCCAAATAGCCGGCAGTAAAAATCTACCAGCTGCTCGGCGTGTCTGGCGCGCAGCACGACATGATCGAGGCCAACAACTTCAAACACTTTGTTGCCCATAGCTGCCTGCTTCAGCCGGCGATCTGGTAGGCCAGGCTCTTGAATTCATGGCTGAAAGGATGCCAGAAGCCAGGCATTCGCTGTGTTGAGCACATACCGGTAATGCCCGCCTCCGGCGCCATCCACGAATGCGTGCCTGCCATACCGCCCCAGTGGTATTCATTTTTTGCGCCTGCGGGTTCACCCGGTTGCAGGGTTTCATGCAGCGCAAAACCAAGACCAAATGTGGTACCCGGCATATCCCACATCGGGAACGAAACACCAACACCAGGAGCCAGCTGATTGGTGCGCATCAGTTTCAGCGTCTGCGGCTGCAACAGTTGCACACCCTGCCAGCTGCCATTGTTCACAATGGCACGAATAAACGTCATGTAATCGCCCATGGTAGACACCAGGCCGCCACCACCGCTGAGCAGTTTACGCGGACTGTTGTATGAACCTGAAACCGGGTCATCAACCTTTACCATGCCGGGCTTCATGGGATCCAACAGATCTGTTGGGGCATACATGGTAATAAAGCGATCTGCTTTTTCTGGTGGCACCCAGAAGTCTGTATCACTCATACCTAACGGGTTGAATATTCGGCTCTTGAGAAACTCATCAAAGCGCTGGCCACTGAGCACTTCAATCAGACGCGCACATACGTCCGTTGCCACTGAATAACGCCAGCTGGTGCCGGGTTGATAAGCTAACGGCAATGACGCTGCGCGGCTGCAGAATTCTTCCAGGTCGACACTGAAGTCGCCCAGCACATTCAACTTTCCGGCGTACGCCTGATCAACAATGGATTCCGGTTCAATAAACCCGTAGCTTAATCCCGCGCTATGGCTGAGGATGTGTTTGATTAAAATCGGCTGGCTGGCCGCTTCTACGTCATCGGCGGATTTTGCATCCGGGCGCAACACCTTAGGGTCCGCAAACTCCGGCATGTAACGGGACAATTCGTCGTCCAGGGCAAATTTGCCCTCTTCCAACAGCATCATCAAAGCAACCGAAGTAACAATCTTGGTATTGGAATACATCCGATAGATCGCATCTTCGGTCAGGGGCGCACCACTGTCTTTGTCCATATACCCGAAAGTCTTATAATCGAGGATATCGGTGCCGCGCATGATGATCGTGCTGCAGCAGGACAGAATGTCCTGTTCGACATAACTCGACATGCGCTCATGTAACGGCGAAAAGTCGAGTTCGTGGTCAACGGTATTTAAGGTGTTAATGATGTTCTCTCCTGTTTTTTTAAGAGGTTATTGCCCACCGACAAAATTTGCCAGCAGCTGATAATAAACTTTGATGCCGCGTTCGATATTAATCACAGACACACGCTCATCGTTGCCATGTACACCGGAAAACTCTGCAGTGGTGAAAGCAAACGGTGAATAGCCATAACTGGTGATGCCCAGGTCGCGGAAAAAGTGGCTGTCGGTGAACCCACCCGCAACCGTTGGCACTACCTGGGCGTCAAACGCGTCCGCAGAAACCGCTGCAATGGCTTTGAACAGCGGCGTTTGCGTCTTACTTACCGCAGGGGTGAAACCCATAATTTTCTCTATCGATACATGTGGGTCATTGATAATCAGATTCAGTTCCTGCAGAAACGCTTGCGGGTCCTGATCCGGCAGCAGGCGGCAATCGAGTTCAGCATGCACTTCTGCAGGAATAACATTAATTTTTGCGCTGCCTTCTAACCGCGTAATAGAGCAGGTATTGCGCAGCAGCGCGTGATATCCAGGGCTGCGCATTTTTAAGGCAAGCAAATACTCATCGCTGAGGTTGCCCTGTCCAATTGTGGCAAAAGCCTGACGATCCACGTCACTCTGATAGGGTGCAATGCCTTCAAACATGTCTGCAACCGGCTGCATCACACGAACCGGGAACTCTGTTTCGCTGATCCGCTTCAACGCTCGCACCATGCGGGTCACAGAGGTTTCAACCAGCGGTGCTGAACCGTGCCCGGGGCGGCCCCTGGAGGTAAGCTTCAACCACAGCGGGACCTTCTGCGTGACCTCGACCATAACCGCTGTTTCGTTGCCAAACACCCGTCCCGAGCCACCTTCATTCAAAACGTAACCCACATCAGCAAACAGCTCGGGCCGATGTTCTACCAGCCATCCCACGCCAAAAAAACCGCCCGCTTCTTCATCAGCGGTCGCCATCAGCCAGAGATCACGATTGCGCGGTAAGTCAGATTCCGCCAGCGCCAGAAAAGCCTGCAACTGAGCAATACCCAGGCCTTTGGTATCAATCGCACCGCGGCCGTAGACAAAACCGTCTCTCACCTCGCCGGATAGCGGGTCAAAGCTCCAGTAGTCGCGGTTCGCGGGTACCACATCTATGTGATGCAGCAGAATCAGACCGGGTTGTTTTGGAGAAGTTGTCGCAGGCAGTTTCGCCCAGATGTTGCCTCGGCCTGGGGCAGATTCAACACTCTCAAATGCCACCCCGGCCTGGGTGAAGATATTCTGTAGAAATTCAACGCCACGGCTTTCGTTACCGGGCGGGTTAACTGTGTCTATCTGCAGATAGCTTGATAACCGCTGCACACCCTGGCGGGCGTAACTTTCCAGATCTGGCTGTGCCCCTGCAAAGGTGCTCATCAGTAATGCCGCAAGCGCCGCGGCAAATTTAAACCCTGCTATCAGTGGCCTACCAATACGCTTCATAACAACCTTCCCAACAAACGGTTTGCTGACCTTGCCTAACTGATCATAATCACGCAATAGGAACCAAAGTAACGCAAGAGGGGAAACCATGCGGATATCAACATTACTCAGTTACGCCGGCGGCTTTAAAGAGGCCGTGACCGAAGTGCAGGAATTGGAACAGGCCGGCCTTGATGTCGTCTGGGTGCCCGAGGCATATTCTTTTGATGCCCCCAGCGCGATGGGCTACGTCGCAGCAAAAACCAAAACCGTCACCATTGCCTCGGGCATTCTGCCGGTCTACAGCCGCACCCCATCACTTCTGGCGATGACGGCGGCAGGTGTCGATTATCTGTCCGACGGTCGCTGCATGCTGGGCCTGGGTGCATCAGGTCCGCAGGTGATTGAGGGTTTCCATGGCGTCCCGTATCAGGCGCCGGTGGCGCGCCTGCGTGAAATTATCGAAATCTGCCGGATGGTGTGGCGACGCGAAAAAGTCCAGTACATGGGCAAGCATTATCAGATTCCACTACCACAGGACCGAGGCACCGGCTTGGGTAAGCCGCTGAAACTCATCAACCATCCGGTACGTGACGAAATCCCGATTGCCATAGCGTCCCTGGGGCCGGCCAGTGTTGCCATGACCGCGGAACTGGCTGATGCCTGGCTACCCGCTTTTTATACCGCCGAAGCGGCAGCGGACGTCTGGGGTGACGCCCTGGCAAGCGGCGCAGCCAAACGCGACCCGCAGCGCAAACCTCTGGAGATTTACGCTGGCGGCACGGTAGCGATTGGCGACGGCATGGAACACCTGCGCGATCGAGCCAGGCCGGGCGCTGCCCTGTACATCGGTGGCATGGGTGCGCGATCGAAAAATTTCTACAACGATATTTTCTCTAAAAGTGGTTACCCGGCGGAAGCAAAACTCATCCAGGATCTATATCTGGCGGGGGAGAAAAAAGCTGCCGAAGACGCAATTCCAGACGACTATCTGGCCAAAAGCTCACTGATAGGTGATCCGGGCTTTGTTAAAGAACGACTTTACGCGCTACGCGAGTCGGGGGTGACTGCGTTAAACATCAGCCTGGCGGGCAAAGACAGCGCAGAGCGGGTTGCACAGTGTGAGTTGCTGCGCAACCTCGTCGACACGCTATAACGGGACTTATTCGTCAAATAACCGCAGCAGCCCATCCAGGGCTGTTGCCACCGCCGCTTCGCGAATCTGTTGCCGAGTGCCTTTGAAAACATGCGCTTCGGACTGAATAAGCCCATCGGCATCACACCATGCAAACCAGACCGTACCCACTGGCTGCAACGGCTCACCGCCACTGGGGCCTGCCAGCCCGGTGACCGCCACACAGACATCAGCATCACTTCTCGCCAGCGCTCCCATTGCCATTTCCCGGGCGACAGGTTCACTGACCGCGCCATGGTGCTGTAAAGTTTCCAACTGTACCCCCAGCAAACGTTCTTTTGCGGTTAACCGGTAAGTGACAAAGGCGCCTTCAAACCATTCGCTGCTACCAGCAAGGCTGGTGATGCTGGCAGCAAGCAGACCACCCGTACAGGACTCCGCAGTAATCAAACGCCAGTTGTTCTGTACAAAGTGCTGGGCTAGTTTTTCTAATTGCCGTTCAAACATGGGCACGCCTTACCGCAGTCTGATCAAACCTTCCTGAACGGTTGATGCCACAAGTTGGCCATCTTCGCTGAATATATTCCCGCGTGTGAGACCCCGGCCAGCCGAGGCGCTGGGTGAGTCCTGGGCATACAACAACCACTGATTCACATCCACGGGTTGATGGAACCACATCGCATGGTCCAGGCTGGCCACCTGCATGCGGTCCGGTTCATATTCCCCGCGGTGAGGTAGCCGAGACGTACCCAGCAGCGTGTTGTCCGATTCATACACCAGCAAACAGGCGTGCAGAATCGGATCCGCCGGCACTTTGCCATTACTTTTAAACCAGACAAACTGTTCCGGCGGCTGCGGTGTTGAAGACTGCAGACGACGAAATTCATTGCGCCAGGTTATAAATGCGCTGTCATACAGATAAGCAGGAATCTTCTGCGCTTCCGGAGGCTGCAGATCCGGCATGGGCCCCTGATGAGTTAAACCCTCTTCTCCCACCTGAAAAGAAGCATCCATACTGAAAATTGCTTCGCCGTGCTGCACCACAAGGATGCGCCGCGTCGAAAAAGAACGCCCATCGCGCAGCCGTTCAACTTTGATAACCGCCGGCACCTTCGGATCACCTGGACGCAGAAAATAGCCATGCAAAGAATGCACCGCACGCTCTGTCTCTACCGTTTGTGCAGCAGCCATCAGCGCCTGAGCCATGATCTGCCCACCATAAAGACGGCGTTGTCGATCTTCCGGATGAAAGGCGCGGAACAGATTTTCTTCCACCTGTTCAAGTTTGAGCAGATCAATCAGCTGCTGAAGTTGGCCTACCATGGTTTAACCCATACCGTCGCAGAACTGGCCGTAGAAAGGATGTTCACTCAGGTCATGTCGACGTTGATCCGCATATATGCCATCAAGGTGATTCCATAAGAGGTTGATTGACAGATCCGTCTCCGCCGGTGGATTGGCCAGCGCGTCCTGCATCACCGGGATGTCTTCTTTGAGGATCATGTCAAACGGCAGCCCGGCCAGGACGTCAACCAGATCCTGCACCAGTTTGTCCTCTGGTTGCTCATTCTGGGCAGCTTCCGCCCATTGCCACACCGTCAGCTCATCTTTTTCGCCACTTTCCCAGGCGGTCAGCACACTGCGAAGGTCATCACGCGTTGTCACCCATTTCTCCTCATGCCATGTAGAATCCTGCAAAGACAGAGTTTAAGCGAAAGTGGGAGAGAGCGGATGTCGTTTATAAATAAACTGGTGATGCTGGTCATTGCCTTGAGCGTATGGGGATGTGGTCAGGAGCAGGCCGCAGCGCCCCCAGCACCCGCAGAGGCGCAGTCGGAAGCAGTTGCCGAGCCAGGCATCAGCACACTGGCAGCGGGTTGGACGGAAATTGCACCTGGCGGTGAAACCACCTGTTCAGATGGCACCCCTTACCGCTTTTTTGTGCGGCCCGGGGACGCCGACAAATTGATGGTGTTTTTCCAGGGCGGCGGCGCCTGCTGGACACGCCAGACCTGCGATCCTGCGGGCCAACCCACCTATACGGTGAACATTCGTGAAGGCTGGCGCCCCGAGCCTTTTGGTGCGTTTAACTTTGAACATGCGGACAACCCCTTCAAAGACTACAGCGTGGTGATGGCCCCGTACTGCACCGGGGATGTACACATCGGCGCCTCAGACACGGTTTACCCGCCATTGGAAGAAGGCGGCGAGCCTTTGACAGTACACCATCAGGGTCGCGCAAATGCCCAGGCTGTGCTGGATTGGACCTATGCCAATGTACCCGATCCAGAACGTGTATTTGTTACCGGCTCATCTGCAGGCGCAATCCCGTCTCCATTTTACGCGGCCCTTATCTCTGACCATTACAGTGAAGCAAAAGTGGCGCAACTGGGTGACGGTGCGGGGGGCTACCGACGCATGAACGCCGACGCACGTCCGGACGAACAGTGGGGCACCTTCGATTTTCTGAATACAGAGCCCGGTTTCGAAGCGCTGGTTCCGGAAGGTTTCAACTATGAACAACTCTACATCGCTGCCGCAAAAGCGAACCCCGAGATTCTGTTTGCCCGCTATGACGCCGCTGAGGACTCGGTACAAAAACGCTTTCTCGCGCTGGGGGGTGCAACCGATGTGCAACTGCTTGATGCACTGCAGGCCAATCACGCAGACATAGCAGCCGAGGTATCAAATATCCGCTCGTTTGTAGCCGGCGGCGAATCCCACACTATCTTAAGACGCCCGGAGTTCTACAGTTATGGCGCACAAGGGGTGGCCATCAAAGACTGGGTTGCGCAACTGGCCAATTTCAACGCGCCCGCTGACGTTACCTGCACGGACTGCACATTCGACACCTATGCCGGACCCGCCATGCCACCTGCAATGGCCGCTATGTGGCAAAGCTGGGAAGACCCTGCACAGCAGTACGTCAAACCCTTCAAAATTTTCGACAACCTTTACTACGTAGGCATCGATTGGGTCGCCGCTTACGTTCTTGATACGGGAGATGGTCTGATCCTCATCGACTCGCTGTACGGCAAGTGGTCACGTCAGCTGGTCAACAATATGCGCGAACTGGGCCTGAATCCGGCAGACGTTAAATATGTCATCAATACCCATGGACACTTTGATCACGCCGGCGGCACGCGCATGTTTCAAAGCGTATATGGCGCTCAAGCAGTGATGAGTGAAGAAGACTGGGCGCTGGCAGCAGAAACACCTGAGGTTGCCGCGTTTTACATGCCGGTTCCGCAACAGGATATTGTCGCCAAAGACGGCGACGTTATTGAGCTGGGTGATGCCCGTGTGCAGATGTTCAAAACCCCTGGCCACACCACCGGCGTGTTGAGCCTGGTCTACGACGTGCGCGACGGCGACAACACCTATAAAGCCATCACCTTAGGTGGGGTTGGTTTGAACTTTTCCGGCATTGAGCGCACCGAGATGTACCTCGACAGCTATGCGCGGCTGGTCAGTATGGCTGATGACATCAGCGTCAGTGTGCCTAATCACGCTGCCATGGGCGGTGTATTTGAGCGCGCCGCGCTACTGGAGCAAAGACAACCCGGCCAACCCCATCCGTTTGTCGACCCAGCCGGTTACAAAACCGCTTTGGCAACGTTTGTTGCTAACGCAGAAGCCAAGCTGATTGCAGAGCAGGCAGGTACTGCCAGAGACCCGCTGGAAGAACTCACCGACGTGTTGGCCAGGGATGACTGAGATGTGCGCGCCCGGAACTTTTGCGGCCTGTCGTGCTCTATGTTTTATGCGCCAAATAATTTTAGCTCTGCCGATACTCTTTGCACTGGTTGCGGCTCCGCTTGCGACCGCAGCAACCTCGCCGCTGGATGGGCACTGGCGCATTAACCTTGAAGAAACCGACAAAGTGGCGGTGAAATTTAAAGAAGGCGGTGGCATGTCCGGCGGCAATTTCAAACCCAGCATTTCTATTATGGGGTTGCCGCTACCCAAAAGTTATCGGCAATCTGCGATGTCGAACCTTTCCGCCAAGGATCCAAAAGTACTGCGTTGCACAGATATGCAGATTTCGGTGGATAAGAAAAATGTTGCGCTTACCTACGACAACGCCGACGAAGAAGAACTGGTGAAAGGTGAACATCGCGGGCGAACCAGCAAATGGTCAAAGAAAAAAATTGAACAGAAATACAAAACCCCTGAGCGTAGCGTGCGCAAAACCTGGACACTACGCGACGATGGCCGACTGTTAGTTTCGGTGAAGCTGAACCCACGCGGTGACAAGGCCCGGACTTACAACCGTGTGTTTGATCGGGTTACACCAGAAGCGCCATAACAAATATCCACAACGACATACCAAGCCCGAGGCCGAAGCTCAAGACCCGCAGAACCGGCACATTGAGGATATAAAACACGCCGTGTGAAATTCGCGCACCCACCCAGATGAGGCTTGCGGTCGCCCAGCTACCTGTTGGGTCGAGGCCCTGCATATAAGCAGCCAGCGTTGCCGCCATAAAAACTGCGAGCGCTTCCCAGGCATTGAGTTGCGCACCCCAGGCACCCGCCCCACCTTCGGTGAGTTGTTGGGCCTGCAGTCGAGGTTGCGCTAAATCCACTACACCCAGTTGTCGACTCCGAAAAGGTACCGATGCAAAAGCCCATACGTAGGGCAGTACAACCCCTGCAAAAAGACACCACAACACAATATCCATATTTGACCTCTACTGATTAACGAGCGCATCGACTGGCGCCGGATACAATTCATCCAGGGACGCAGAACGACCGTTATCCTGCACAATGTGGCAGTGAAAACGCTGCAATCGACGCGGCTCCGGCACACCGCATGAGTGCGCAATGATACCTACTTCTTTACGCATGTTTTTGGCATATTGATAAACCCGCTCGGCTTTATCCGTCACATCCAGGCCGCGCTGCAGGTCTTTGTCATGTGTAGTGATACCCGTTGGACAGGTATTCTTGTTACATTGCAGCGCCTGTATACATCCTAACGAAAACATAAAGCCGCGCGCGGTCGCCGCCACATCTGCGCCCAGACATATCGCCCAGGCAACCTGTCCCGGTGTTACCAGCTTACCGCTGGCCACAACGCGGATACGTTTTCGTAAACCGTGTTTAATCAGGACGTCGACCACCAGGGGCAGACTTTCTTTCAGAGGCAAGCCCATATAGTCCATCAAGCTGGCTGGTGCAGCACCCGTACCACCATCAGCACTGTCGATGGTGATGAAATCCGGTGCTGATTCGATGCCGCGCCGATGAATAGCATCACACAGCTCGTCGAGCCAGCCATAAGTACCAATAACCGCTTTAAATCCAGTTGGTTTACCGGTCACGTCACGAACATGATTAATCATATCGAGCAGATCGTCAGCAGACTCCACCTCAGGGTGCCTGTTAGGGCTGATAGAGTCTTCACCTACGTTGATGAAACGGATTTTGGCAATTTCTGCAGTGACTTTTTCACCAGGCAGAATGCCGCCTTTGCCAGGCTTTGCACCCTGACTTAATTTAATTTCAAACATACGCACCTGTTCATGCGCCGCCACTTCACGTAAGCGGTCGTCACTTAAATGACCGGCTGCATCGCGCACACCATATTTTGCCGTGCCAATCTGATAAATGATGTCGGCGCCACCTTCCAGATGCCAGGGGGACAGCGCGCCTTCGCCGGTGTTCATCCAGATACCGGCCTTTTTTGCACCTTTCGACAGGGCTTGTACCGCAGGTTTCGAAATGGAGCCAAAACTCATACCGGAGATATGAAAAACCGAGTCTGTTGCGTAAGGTTTTTTCACATGAGGCCCAAAAACAATAGATGAAGTCGCCAGCGCATCTTCTTCCAGCGTGGGGTAAGGACAGTTCACAAACAGTACCGTACCGGCAGGGCGAAGATCGCGCGTAGAACCGAAGGCAACGGTGCTGTCTTCATTTTTTGCCGCGCGATACACCCAGGATCTTTCTGCGCGATTGAACGGCATCTCTTCGCGATCCATGGCAAAAAAATACTGGCGAAAGAATTCGCCCAGGTGTTCAAAGACATAGCGGAAGCGGCCAATCACCGGAAAGTTACGCCGCACGGCGTGGGTCTTCTGGGTGCGATCAATTATGTACATGACGATCACCGCCAGCACGCCAATACCCAGCAGCATGACGAATATCTCAACCATCAAACTAAATGCCTTCAAGGCAAATGTCATATCCATAAACTTCCCTCTTGCAAACCCATGCCGGCACCGGCGCCATTGGACCGCGGCAGGCAAAATAACTTCCCGTGCCAGCCTTCACAAAATGCTAACGACACGCCGCTTAGGATGCCACCATAACAAGATTGCCATATCACGGGTTATCGATAGAGGTTTTATCCATGCTCAGCCGTATCGGCATCATCGGTGATGTCCATGCACAAGATCAGTATCTGCGCCAGGCATTGGCTCACTTAACGAGCCTGGGCGTAGATCGCATCATATGTACCGGAGATATCGCTGACGGTCCCGGCGACATCCATACCTGCATCGAACTTCTGCAGCGTTATGACGTGCAAACCGTGCGCGGTAATCACGACCGCTGGGTTCTGCAGGATAAAGCCCGCCACATTCCTGATGCGCACACCCGCGATACGCTGCATGATGATGTCATCACCTATCTGCAGGACCTTCCCCTGCAGATTGAGTTGGAAACGAAGCTGGGCACTTTACTGCTTTGCCATGGTGTAGGCAGTAATGATTTACAGAAAATCTGGCCAGGCACCCAGCGTATGCCAGCTGAACGCAGCAGCCGACTGGATGACATCATCGCTCAGGGCAATACGCCTTTAATGGTGAACGGGCATCTGCACTATCGAACGCTGATTCATTTTGATGCATTAACCCTTCTCAACGCCGGTACCCTGCGCGGCCACCATCGGCCCGGGTTCAGCCTGGTAGACCTGCACGATGATGAGGTACATGGCTTTGAACTGGAGCCAACCGTGCATGAAGTTAAACGACAGCCGTTGAGCCCAACCGACAACGTACGGGTATTTAAAAACACTCAACACTTCGATGATAACTGGCAACCGGTTACTCTATATGCATGAGTGTGCAACATCCTTTTCCAGATGACGCGTTAGAGTTCCGTTTTGTGCAGGCCTCGGGGCCCGGCGGACAACATGTCAACAAAACCTCCACCGCCGTCGAGTTACGCGTGAACCTGAATGCACTGCGCCTGCGCCCGGAAGTTGGGCGCCGTCTCGCGCTGCAGCAGCGCGGCAAAATCAACAAGCAGGGTGAGCTCATCATTCAGGCGGAAACTTTCCGCTCCCAGCTAAAAAACCGTAAAGACGCGTTGGATCGGTTACAGCAGATGGTGCACGCGGCGTCACAAACACCCAAAAAACGAATCCCGACAAAGCCAAGCCTGAACGCCAAACGCAAGCGGGTCGACAGCAAAAAACAGCGCGGCCAGACTAAATCTCAACGCCGCAAACCGAGCTTTGATGCATGACACAAAAAACTGAACCCGTTGCAATGCTGCAACGCCTGATCCAGCGCCTGCAGCTCAATCCAGGTGATACGGACGTCTACCTTGGAGGTGCGGGCAGTGGCGGGGTAACCGCAAACGAGCGCCTGTTTGGCGGTTTGGTTGCCGCCCAGGCGACAATGGCTGCGATGCGCACGGTCGCGCAATTCCCGATTCATTCTCTGCACAGCTATTTTCTAAGGCCAGGGCGTCCCGATGCCGACATTGAATTCCACGTCACCCGCAGCAAAGAAGGTCGCAACTTTGCAGTAAGGAACGTGGCGGCCTGGCAAAGTGGCGCTTTGATCTTCCAGCTGCAGGCCAGTTTCCAGCGACCCGCAGCGGGCGTGCATCACCAGCCCAGCGCACCCGAGGTGCCAATCCCGGAAGATACTCCCAACAGAGATGCGTTACGCGGCCGCGCAAACTGGCAGAAGATGCCTCTGGATGTTCGCATGGTCACGCCTCTGACTGAGGACGTTCCGCTGCCGGCACACCAACAGGTCTGGTTAGGTATGAACGGAGTGCTGCCGGAAGATAACAAATTGCACACCGCGCTGTTGGTTTATGCCAGCGATCGCTGCCTGCTGGACACCGCCTGGCGACCCCACGCTGATCAGGGTCAGATGAGTGGTGCCAGCCTGGATCACAGCATGTGGTTTCATCAGCCGGTGGATTTCAACCAGTGGCTACTCTACGAAACTCAGAGCCCTGCCGCTGATGGTGGACGAGGACTGGCATTCGGCCACATCTACTCTTCCTCAGGCCAACATATAGCTTCAGTGGCACAGGAAGGCATGATGCGCAGCTGAGCTCAGCTTGCGCTACTTGGTGAAAACCAGGAAATGCTGCTGCGGCAAAAAGTCTTCGGTTCTGACCCAGCGCAGGCCTAAAGCAGCCATCTCGGCGAGAGCTTGTGCCTGCGTCATTTTGTGCAGGCGCTTGATCGGCACACGTGCATCTTCGCCACGATATTCAATCAGTATCAGCTGACCACCCGGTTTGAGCGCAGCCGCCATCGCCTGCCCCATTTCCAGGGGATGGGAAAACTCATGGTAAGCATCAACAATAAAAATCACGTCAACAGAGTCGGGCGCAAGCCCCGGATTGCTGATGCTGCCCAGAATGGGTTCAACATTGTCCACGTTCATCGCCTGGGCCCGCTGACGAATGATATCCAGCATCTCCTGCTGAATATCCACCGCCAGAACGCGACCTTGCGGCAGCCTGCGCGCCACCGGAAAGCTGAAATAGCCTGTGCCTGCGCCGATATCTGCAACCACACTGTCGGGCTGCAGGGGCAGGTTTTCGATCAGCAGATCTGTTCGCTCAATCTGTTCGCGCTCGGGGCGTTCTAACCAGCCCGCGCCGAGATGACCCATGACATGGGAAATTTCCCGCCCCATGTACCACTTGCCAATCCCATCACGTGAGGGCGCGGTGAATGAGTACGCGGCATTCTCGGTCGTGACGTTTGCTGCAACCGCGGGCGCGTCAGCTGGCGCATCAGGTGCTTGTCTGGTTTCTGCCACACCACACGCAGCTAATGACAGCAGCACACACCCAAGTACACCTGTTCGCATCACTTTGCTCCTGTCCACAAAACGCCTAACTTAGAGCTGCCGCTGCAGCTGGCGCAAGGCATATGAGTGGAAACAGCACCTGATGTTGTTGTACGTCCGGACAATGTCCAGGGCAATGATGCGCACCGCGATGGAAACCTGACCAACTGCCGGAGACCCGCCATAGATTTTAAGCTCTCAATTCGGCACAATCCCGCGCCCAATGTCCAGCACACAAAAACCACAATTCAGCCCCGCCACCGAAAAACTGGTACGCAGATCAGCAGACGCTGTGAGTAAAACGACAGGCACCAACCGATCCCCGCTTGCCAGAGCTGAAGCTTTGGAAATTCTGATGATGGAGGGTATCGAAGTGCAGGTTAAACCCTCGTGGCTGGGGCAGATTGAAGCCGTTGACCCGCCTGGACTGCCCCGTGGACGATTTCTGATGGGAGACGATCCGCGATTACCCGAGATGCCCGCGGCACCCACACTGATTGATTTCTATCAACTTCGCGTAGCGCTGCAACCCACCGGCTACGCACACATGTTACAAAGCGCGCATCGCGCAATGCAGCAAGGTGCTTCGGAAACGGTCATCCTTGCCTGCCTGCTTCACGATATTGCAGTGACCAACCTGATTCGGGCAGATCATGGCTACTGGGCTGCAGCCTTAATAGAGCCTTATGTGCACCCCGAGGTAACCTGGGCGGTGCGTTACCATCAGGCACTGCGCTATTTTGCTGAGCCCGACTACAACTACGACTATCCCGCTTTTTATAAAAGTGCTTTTGGAGAAGACTTTGTGGTGCCTGCTTACCTTCACGCTGACAGGGATCGCGCTCGCCAGCACACATGGTACGACACCGCTATGCAGGTGGTGGTCAATGATTTTTACGCCTTCGAACCTGATGTTGAGCTGGATCTGTCTCCCTTTGTGCCGCTCATTGAAGACAATTTCAACCAACCCCCAGAGGGGCTGGGTTTTGACAATAGCCCCAGCGCGCACATGTGGCGTACCATGATCTGGCCAAACAACTTCCTGTAACACGACAGGCAACAGGAACCCGGAATGTCGCAAAGCAGACCAGAACAAAGTGCACTTGATGCGATGACTTCAGGCGGCCCGGATTATCAGGCCATCGCACCCCTCCACGCAGCGGCGCTGGCGGAGGGCCGGCTGATTGAGTCGTCCGAGTTGCTGGGTGAAATCGAGCCATGAACTACGTCACCTATGCGGTGCCGTTTTTTGTCTTGGCTGTAGGCTGCGAATTTCTATTCGGCTGGCTGACCAAGCGCAACACTTTTACCCTTGCTGACACCCTCAACAGCCTGCAGCTCGGCATGCTGTCGCGCCTGCGCGGATTGGTGCAGCTCGGCTTAATCGGTATCGCCTTTGGCGCGCTCACGGAAAACTTCACGCTGTTTGCGCTGGACCCCGGCCAATGGTGGGTCTGGGTATTCGCCTTTGTCGGTTATGACCTGGGCTACTACTTTTCTCACCGCTACGGGCATGAGTGGCGCATTCTGTGGGCCTCTCATGTGGTCCACCATCAAAGTGAACAGTACAACCTGTCCACCGCTTTACGACAAACCAGTACCGGCTGGTTGAACGGTATTTTCTACCTACCCCTTTATATTATTGGCGTACCTGTAGAGGTCATGATCAGCGTCGGCAGTCTTAATCTGATTTATCAGTTCTGGGTGCACACTGAACACGTCGGCGAACTCGGCGTCATAGAAAAAATCATGGTCACCCCATCTAACCATCGCGTGCATCACGCAAAGAACCCCATGTACATCGATAAAAACTATGGTGGTGTGTTTATCCTCTGGGATCGTCTGTTTGGGACCTACCAACCGGAACTAACAGATCAACCCTGTCGTTATGGTATTACCCGCCAGCTGCAAAGCTGGAACCCGGTATGGGCTAACGTCCACGCCTGGCTCGATACCGCTCAACAGAGTTGGCAAACACCCAGACTCAGCGACAAGATTAAAGTCTGGTTTAAAAGCCCTGCCTGGGATGCACCGGGCATTGCCAGCACGCCAGCGGATTGGCAGGCGGCCAAATTCCAACCTGTCACCAGTCGTTATGGGGCTGTGACCAGTTTCATTGGGTTCTGGCTTCACGTAGGCGCTGCATTTGTACTGTTGAGTTTTGCCCGCGAGCTTTCCCAGCCACTTGTACTTGCGACCACCGCCTGGCTCACTTTCGGCTTCTGTGTTCAGGGCTTTGTTATGGAAGGGCGCCGCAGTGCTGTATGGTTCGAATGGCTGCGTCTGGTTTTGGGCACAGCTTTGTTGATGTGGCTGGCGTTGCCGGAAATCTATGCAAATTTGGGGATCGCCTATCTGTTAATCTGCGCCGCACTCAATCTGGGCCTGCTTAAAACAACGCAATCTGCCGATCGTCTCCAATCACCTGGTTAAACGCCAGACCCAGCGCCTCTAATACTGGCGTCGCTACAGGCAGAATCTGTTTCTGCAGGTAATGATCACGATCCAGGGGCGCGGTAGCCTCATCTACCAGTTGGGGACCTGCGGTTGTAATAACGTACGCCACCACTCTGGGTGGAGGCGACAGCGATTGCTTTACGGCCTGCACATGAGGCGGCACATTGCTGGTATACGCACTCACCGGTTTACGCAGCCCTTTGTGATAGATCAGCAGATGATCCAGCGCCCCTGAACGGAATTGCCTGATAACGTCCTGTAAATAGCTGGCCACCTCTTCACCCTGAAAAAGCCGTTCAAAGAGATTTCGCTGGATGATCTTGGCAAGTTCCGTCCAGTCTCGTCGCACCACTTCCATGCCAACAAATTCAATCCGGTTACTGCCAAATATTTTGCCGGCATAACGCTTACGAGCACCCTGAGAACCACCGCGCACCCGCGCCAGAAAGAGCTGGGTGTAGAGTTTCTCAAATTCCAGTTCAAGCCGGCTGTCTACCCCATAGCGTTCACTGAGATAGTCCGTTAGATCGGCGTTAAACCGGGTGACCAGACTTTGTCCGAGCTCGTTGGCCTGCTGGGCATCTGCATAGCCTGAAGCCACAAAAACGCTGTCCGTATCACCATACAACACCTGAAACCCCTGGCTTTCAAACCACGCTTTGCTCCAGCCCAACAGATGCCGGCCCTGCCCGGTAATGGCATTGGCGATTGCGGGGTTATAGAACCGGCATGAGGGTGCACCCAGCACCCCATAAAATGAATTCATCAGTATTTTTACAGCCTGAGAGGCAATCTCGTCACCCGCGGCTTTTGCCTGACTGCGCTGGGGAAACAGGTCATCCAGCATGGCCGGGAGCACACCCGGCTCGCGCGAAAAGCGACAACCGTTTTCAGTCGCAATACAATCCTCCTGCTGCTCACTTTGTGCATGCGCCAGGGGATCAATATTGAAAGTGCGGATAATGCTGGGATACAGACTCTTAAAATCAAACACCCAGACGTTAGGATGAATGCCCACGCGAGGCTCGAACACCGCGCCACCTGACTGCGGACCTGCAGAAGTGCGAGTGCTCACAACACTGGGCGCCGCCAGACGCTTTTTATGTAGCGCGCTGAGGTAGAGGAAGTCAAAGGAAGCAATGCTGGCGGCAACACGATCAGGCGGCATACCTGTGAGGGCAGATCGCGCAAAAGCCAGATCAATCAGCTTGAGCGATTCGAGTATCTGCAGAGCCAGACGGGCATCGGTTCGCGCATACCGGGTAAAGCTTGGCAGATCCGTTTCATAAGTCGATAGAATCTGAGCCACTTTATCAGGGTGCTGATTGTCCGCTGACTTTGTGCCTAACGTTTTACCTTCGCCGAGTACCTGCTGCGCAACGGCGTCCAGCGAATAGTCGTCCATCTTCACAAACGAAGAACGCAACAGATCAATACCATCTAAAACTATGCGCCCCGGCACCACCGCATGCCCGCTACCAAAATAGCCCTGCGGGGGTCGAATCTGCATACGCCCGCGCTCACGGCCAAGCTGCAAGTCAAACCGCACGCGTTGAGCAACTTTAGCCAATTGCGTCAGGTCAAAGTCGATGACGTTCCAGCCGGTGATCACATCTGCATCAAAGTCCCGCATCCACCGGCAGAACAGTTCCAGCGCATCGCGTTCGCTGCGCACGCGGATTGCCTGCGGCGGCATCTTGCGATCACGCTTGTCTACAACGATAACCCGATCAAGCAGGGCACCATCATCGGTGTAGCCATAACAAGCAATCGCCAACAGTGAGTCGGTGTTAGGGTTGGTTTCAATATCAAAGGCCATTATCCGCGGGCTGATCACCGCCTGGGCGGGCTTCAGTGTGGGGTCGTCAAATACGAGATCGGTGCCATCACCAGCCATGGCGTGGCCTTCAATCTCAACCCCGCCCTTGATGTTACGGTCTATGAGGTAGCGCATGGCAAAACGCACGTCAGCTTCGTAGGTTTTAAATCCCTGAGCCTGCAAACGATCACGCAGTGGTGGCGCATCAGCAGGTATCGCGACGTCTACACACAGCAGCGGTTCGCCTGCAAAACTGAACTTGTCACCCGTTGAGCGGATGTGGTCGCCGACCGCTTCCCGGGCAGCGGCGTCCACATAGAAATGCGGTGTCTGGTGATGATCACGCACCAGAAATGTCCGCCCGTCCAGCAGGCGGCCAAACAGGTAAACTGTGGGTTTACCCTGCTGCACTCGATAGGTAGCCTGCAGGATAAAGCCGGTATAATTTTCCTCAGTCACGTTCGTATTCTGCGTTTGTCGGTGTGCCACCCGACAGCGTCCCAATTAAACTGCATCAATGAGCATAATCATGAAGCCAGACCTTATCCACGACCGAATTACAGAGCTTGAAAGCCGCCTGGAGTTCACCGACGACACCATCGCGCGACTCAACGATGCCCTGGTTGTGCAACAGCAACGTTATTTTGAGATGGAGCGGCGTTTAACACTGTTAGTGAGACGCCTGCAGAGTGGTGACGTTGAAATGGGAGACCCTGCCCAGGAGCCACCACCACCACATTACTGAGTGGTAAAAACCATGGAGTGCTGGACTATGTCACACCCGCTCACAATATTGAGGAATTTCACTTCGTTAGCAGCAGGCCTCCTGCTTTCATCCATTGTGTTCGCAGGCAATTACGAATGCACACCTGTAGATGCATCAACGCAGGGACATACAACTACCTTTAATACCCTTACCGATGCGCTCCAGAGGCCACCCACTGACTTAGTATACTGCGAAGGTAATTACCCCCGTTGGGCGGCCAGGTGGAATGTGTACGAATCGGAAAGCGGCTGGCGCAAGTTTGCGACCGGCATATGTTTCGACCGGTACCCACTATTTTGCAAAACCACAAGACACGCCGT
Organism: Symbiodinium pilosum; assembly: GCA_905231905.1. Taxonomy (NCBI): domain Eukaryota; class Dinophyceae; order Suessiales; family Symbiodiniaceae; genus Symbiodinium; species Symbiodinium pilosum. The sequence goes on from CAJNIZ010022223.1 coordinate 640,794, forward strand.
TGCCCCAGACTCACATGAGGTAGTAGATCTGACTTTTGACCTTTCATTGCAGAAAGTTGCAGAACTGTTTTCAGCTGTAAAAGCCGTTTCTGCTCCTGAAGCAGAAATTGCCCGCATAGAATATGTGGAGGTCACGGATGGTGGTACCTGGTCGGAAGAGGCCTACGGCTTTTCGGTTTACATGCTCGAACCGCCGACATTTGCAAACGGTGATGTGTCCAAATTTGTTCGAGCGTGCGCAGAAAGCTGCGCCTGGGTTCATCCGAAGTTTCACTATCCGGGTTCGTGGAGCCCATCAAGTTCGGATAAATGGCTACGTGACCTGCAGCGCGAAAAGGGTGTAGCCCTCATCGAAACGCTACATTACTTAGGCAGATGAAACAGAAACTGGCCATATTGTGTGCACTGTTCGCATGTCATAACTTTGCAGCAGGCGAATGCAATGTAATCCCTCATGACAATCGTGTTTACGTGGAAATCATGGAGCGCATGGGAAAAATCGATGAGAAGGCACCCTCCAGAGTCGAGTTCTGCGGTGACTACGGGCTTTACTGGAAGGTTTTCTGGGACGCCTTCGAAATGCCGGATGGTTGGGCAAAACGCGCCGCAGGCAGCTGCTCGGGTCAGCGCGAAGGTGAAACTGTTCAGCTATACAGCTGCAACCGGTCCATTTTCCTAGCAAGCGACTGGTTTGAAGGCGAGCTTCGGCTCGCGCATGACCTCAATATAGAACTTGTTATGCAATTGATCGAAGTCTCCAGACAGTCGATTGGCGCGCAAGATAGGATTACCGCAATCGAGTACACGTCCGTAAGAGATGGTGGCGCCTGGTCAGAAACCAGCTATGGATATCAAGTTCGAACATCGGACCACCCTCATCATCAACGCGGGGAAGTCCTGCATCTGGTGCGTTCCTGCGGGCCAGCGCCCTGCGCCTGGACAGTAGCGGACAGCAGCAGAACATGGGCGTATTGATATAAACTCATATTCGGCGCAGCAAACAGCTCGCTCGTAGCACCCATCATTTGTTGATCAGCCGAAACAGCAAAGAGAGATTATTCGCCGGCATATCAGTTTGCGCTTCCAACACCCAGCCCAGATCCTGCGCTTGCTCAATCACAGCTTCCACATCCCGGATTCCCCAGTCCGGATTTCGCTGCCGCAGCGACAGGTCAAATTCTGCATTGCCTGTTGAAGTATGTGCGCCGCCTTGTTTAAACGGTCCATATAGATGCAATAAACCACCACTTCGACATACCTGACGAGCACCGCCAAACAAACCTTGCAGAGTTGCGGCGGGACTGATGTGCAGCAGATTAGCCACCACCACCGCATCAACCTGTAAATCTGGCCAGGTCGCCAGCACATCGAGTTCGATGGGGAGGCTGACGTTAGGCAGGCCATAGTGCGCAAGGCGCGCGGTAATCGCTGCGCGGGAAGATGCATCCGGATCTGATGGCTGCCAGGAGATTTCAGGCAATGCAGACGCAAAATGCACAACGTGCTGGCCAAAGCCACTGGCGATTTCCAAAACATCGCGAACTTCAGGCGACGCGCCGCTGAAAGCCGCAGACAGAACCGCAAGAATTGGGGCTTTGTTGCGTTCGGCCGGCGCAGACGTTGGCAGCTGTTCGTTCAAGGCATTGCCGGCGGTAGCCGCCGCATGGCCAGGGTTTGTTCCACACTCAGCGCCATATTCAGCAATTTCTGCTCACTCCAGGATTCCGCAAGAATTTCCAGCCCCACCGGAACCCCCTGCGCAAAGCCAGCCGGCACCGATATGGCGGGCAGACCTGAGTTAGCGGACAGACGGCAATTGGTGCCCATCTGCTCTTCGCCGATGGGTGCAGCGATGCGCCGGATCGTAGGATAAACAAGCGCATCAACGTTATATTTGGATAACATGGCCAACAACTGTCGTCTGATCACATCACGGCGACCGCGCTCATACCAGTAGGTACCCCAGGTCGAATCTCCCATGCTTGCGGAAGCTTCCAGCGAACTGATGATACTGGGGTGCGCTCGGCCATCAGCAAGCAAAGCATCAACATTGGCGTACCCGAGCTCCGGGTTAGCCTGCAGGTAGGCGTTGATATCGTGTTTGAAATCATGAATGAGCACAAAGTGACCGTTCAAAGGCTGCTGTAAAGCATCAACCAGATCTGGCGCATTCAGGTCCTGTATCTGCCAGCCTGCCTGTTCCGCCATCTGTGTAAGGCCCGCCCGTACCACGGCAGCCACCGGCTGGTCGTCAGCATCCTGCTGCATCCAGTCAACCAGCACACCGACACGCGCATTGTGCATCGGTGCGAGGTGGGAATAAAAACTATCCGGCAGCTTGCCAACCCCTTCAGCGGTTTGCGGATCTGCGGGATCAAAGCCAACCGTTGCATCAAGTACATGGCAAAGATCTTTCACTGAGCGTGCCAGTGGGCCACCTATATCCTGGGTCGAGGACAGGGGGATGATGCCCGTTCGGCTGCTCAAACCCATAGTGCCGCGAAGGCCAACCAGATTGTTCTGCGCAGCTGGAATTCTGATCGAACCACACGTATCGCTGCCCATACCCACTGCAGCAAAATTCGCTGCTATGGCCGCACCGGTACCACCGCTGGAACCACCGGGATTACGCGTTGGTACGTACGGGTTTTTTGCACTGCCGTAACGGGAACCCTGATTGGTAATACCGTAAGCAAATTCGTGCATGGTGGTTTTACCAAGAATGACGGCGCCTGCTGCCTTCAATCGCGAAACCTGTTCAGCATCCCGGTCAGGGCTGAACCCGGCAAACAGAATAGAACCTGCGCTGGTGGGCATACCGGCTGTTTCGTAATTATCTTTCACTAACACTGGGATGCCATGCAGGGCCGAGCGCGGCCCTGTCGCTGCACGCTCAGCATCAAGGCGCTGAGCATCAGCCAAGACGTCGGCGTTGAGATATTGCACCGCGTTGAGGCCAATGCCCTGGTGGTTATATTGCTCTATCCGTTGCAGGTAAAACTGGACCAACCTGACACTGGTGAGCGCACCACTTGCCATGGCGTCCTGCAGCGTATCAATGTCTGCATCAAGCAACGCGACATCGCTGATAGATGTTTCATCTGACATAGTGACTCAAACCCTGTTATGAACACTTCCAGCCGGCTTTGGATTCAGCCCGGCTGCTTTATTTGCCACCTAAGCCTATGCGGCCGGATAATACAGTGTCCAGCGTTTGTGCACGCGCAAAACGAAGGCTATGGTGTAACGTCCACGCCGACGTCGCTGAATAATGAACCTGTCGCATCAATCTTTCAGACAACAAGTTGTTGAACGTTACCCGGCGCTGGGTTCCATGCCTTATCGCCGCTTCTGGCTCGCTTCCTTTGCATCTGTTGGCGCCACCCGGTTGATTACGCTGGGCCAGGGTTGGTTGGTGTACGAACTCACCGACTCCGCTTTGCAGTTAGGCATTTTAGGCGCCGCGGCTTCTCTACCAAATATTGCGATGACGCTATTTGGTGGTGTCATTGCTGACCGTTTCGACAAACGGCAGATTCTGCAGATCACTTCGGCAGCCATCGCCATTCTGCTGTTTGTGCTGGCAGTTTTAGATGCCCTGGAGTTGGTTCAGGTCTGGCATGTAGTCACTATCGCTGCTCTATTTTCACTCATCACCGGCCTTGATTGGCCAACCCGCGAAGCCATTTATCCAAGCCTGGTACCACGACCTGCGTTTATGAGTGCTGTTGCCCTTAACTCGTTTACCTGGCAATCCACCCGCATGGCGGTGCCTGCGTTAGGCGGTTTGTTAATCTACATGAGCGACACGTGGCTGATTTTCGCTTTGAGCGGCTGCGGGTTTCTGATCATGTTCATGGTGATTTCAAGCCTGCATATCGCGCTGCCGAAGCCGACTGAACATTCCCCCATAGAACAGCTGCAACAGGGACTTGTTTTCATCTGGCAGACACAGATTTTCAGGTGGCTCATAGGGCTCACATTTGCCGGTATGTTGTTCGCCAATTCCTATATCCAGATACTGCCGGTTTTTGTTGGTCTCATGGGCAGCAGCGAGCAGGGTTACGGCTACCTGCTGTCTGCAACCGGCATCGGCTCCATCATCGGCACGCTGCTGGTGGGTAGCCTGGATCATGACAAACCTCTGGGGCGCTATATGTTTGCAGGTACCGCTCTGTCTGTTGTTGCTCTTATTGGCTTTGTCGGCGCAACCCACGCAGGCAGCTTTGTACTTGCTCTGATTGCTGTTTTTTCTGTTGCCCTGTGCGGCTCGGTATACATCGTCATATCCGTCACTATTCTGCAGATGCAGGTACCGGATGAGCTTCGCGGGCGTGTCATGGGCATTCACACCATCGGCTACAGCCTGATGTCGCTGGGAGGTTTATTGCTGGGATATATGGCCCAGAGCGTCGGTCCGGGGCAGGCGGTACTGCTGTCTGCCGGGGTGTACAGCGTTATCCTGGTGGCAGTCTGGGTAACCCGATCTGATTTGCGCCAGGCCGGCCATCAACACCACTCAATGTGATTTCAGCCGCTGGCAACTCGCCGGGTGCGTTCCAGCTCAAGCTGCTGATGTAGTACCTGTAGAGATTTGTTCTGCAACTCGCGCTCACGCTCAAGCTCTGACACTTTGTTCTGTTCCTGCATCAGATCAGCCTGAATGGCGGAAAGTTTGCCTTCAGTGCTAACCAGTTTATTTCGTAGCGCCTCAGCCTCAATCTGTAACAGCGTTTCATCTGCATCTGCGGCAGGTGCAGGCGCGGGTTGCGCAAGCTCTGCTTTAAGTCGGGCTATTTCCGCAGACAATTCGGCGATCAGATTATCTGCATCGGTGGTGTCTGTGTCCTGCTCAACATCTCCGGACATATCGAAGTCTGTCAGACTTTTTGATTTTCGAGCATCTACCGTTTGCTGCAGACGCGCACTGATGCGCTGTTGTTCGCGCAACGCCTGTTCCCCTGCACGCAGTTCCTGCTCCATCTCAGACGCAGCGGTTTTCCGATCTGCAATCTCTGCTTTAAGCTTCTGTATCTGTTCATCACGGCCGCGCAGCAGAGATTCAAGCTGGGGGAGTTTTGCTTTTACATCAGTCACTGAACGCTGCGCGTTCTCCTCGGTGCGCTGAGCCTGAAGATTACGCATCAGCCATCCGGCAGCGCCACCAATGCCGCCAGCTAGCAGCAGGTAAATAAACATTTTACCAATCAAGAACATCATGCCATTTCTCCAAGCACTCGAAACTCAATGCGCCGATTGAGTTTTTGTCCAGCATCCGTGCTGTTGTCTGCTATGGGTTGGTTCTCACCATACCCTTTGGCTCTTATCTGAGCCGGATTCACACCGTATCGCACCAGATGTTTAGCAACGCTTTCGGCGCGGCGCGTACTCAGATGCAGGTTAATCTCCGCATCTCCACGGCCATCGGTGTGGCCGGCCACTTCTACCAGCGAATCACAGGTGCGCAAGATCATCGCCAGCATGCTTAAAGCATGGAAACTCTCTTCAGCTACTTCAGCTTTACCAGTTTTGAAATTGATGGTCTCGGTAGCAAGGTAGTCGTTCAACTGCTGCTGACAGGTGCCCGCTTCACCGATGACCTGAATCTGATTATCAACGGAGGATATCCCCGTGACAGCCCAGGCCCGCTGTTCAGCCGCGCGTCGGGCCGGCACATCCGGTGCCGCACCACTGATCACCGCACTCTGGCCGCTGACTTCAACACTGGACCAGTAGAGGTCTTCCGTTTCAATGCTTTGCGACAACTGTGCCGCCAGTGTGTTTTCGATGGCTGAAGCCTCAGTAAACACACAGACAAAAAACAGGCACAACAGCAGCGTGCCTGCACCAGTCAAGATTTCAAAATGCGAGAACCGAAAATCCATTTCTTATATAACGCAAGGTTTTCTAATCGACTCATTCTCGCCTGAAGATCAAAACGAAGACGAGAACTGGTTCTCAGACAATTGAGAGAGATAAAAAGGCCGGCCCCGTGTTATCAGCCGGGACCGGCAAGCCGCCTGGTAAAACTGGCCTAATTCTGCAGGTTGAAGAAAATCCGCTGACGTACACCGGCTACCGGCACACTCTGACCATCCACAACCCGGGGTTTAAATTTATAACGCGCAATTGCATCCAGCGCGGCGCGTTGAAAACCATTGGCTGGCTGCGCGTCGATAACAATGGGAGACACGACTCGACCCAGCGTATCAACCGTAAATTCAACCAGGACCCAACCTGAAACACCCCGGGACAACATCCGCTGAGGAAACTCAGGAGGTACACGCATGATGGGAATCATGTCGCCATCCGGTTGAGCAGCGATCAGGGGATCGGTGCGGGGCGGCGCCGTGAATCGCGGTTCGAATATCTCAGTTGCCGCGCCTTCAGGTTCAGGGCTGATGTGTGCTGCAGGTGGAGGACTAACCTTTGGCGGCTTTTTCACTTTTCTGTCAGGCCTGGTAACGGGGGGCTCATCCTCTCTGGGTACCAGGTCCACGGGCAACCCAGGCGGACGCGGCAGGACCGTGACGTCACCACCTTTGATTGCTAATTCCATAATCAGAAACAGACAGAAGGTGATACCCCAGGCCAGCAGCAACGCAGGTGCGTAGCGTAATGATGGTGTGTAAACATGCATACAGTTCTCCTCATGGATTTACGGACGCCTGCCGATACGAAAGAAAAACCTCTGCTCGTATCTGACGGCTTTTACATGCGGCGAAAAGTTCAATCTGCGCGCATCAATGGCGCGTCTCATGGCAACAGGGTTGCTTTGTATATCCATCACTTTATAAATCGGTGGGTAACGGCTGGCTCGCAGCGCACTTTGTGCGAAGCCGTAGCGGTCCTGATGATGCGCGCGAGGCTGCTCCACCGGATTCTGCAATCGCCACACTTGTTGGCTGTTGATCTGCGCGGCAGCACCTTGTTCCGTAACAAGCGGATACAACGAAGGCACAGTCGGTGTTGATACAGACAGCTGATAGATCTGCGCCGAGTTGAGAGGACTACGGTCTTTGTCCACAATCACGGGCTGTACCCCAGAAATCCAGACGACCAACAGGGTAATCAGTATGAGTGTCCAGAACACACCGGCGGTATCCAGTTCGAGTGCCCGGCGATGACCGAAACGAGCCACTCTGGCGGTCAGGTGATGACCACGAATATGGGCCAGATACATTTGGTGCTGTTCCGCTGGTCTGATCGGTGAACGGTTAAGTGCAACTTCATACAGCGCATGGGCGTAGGTGTGCTGAGCACCAATGAGTTCACTGGCAATATCATCGCAGCTTTCTTCCATCGACTGGACATACACCTGCTGCAGCTTTCTTAACCAGGGCATCCACCAGTAGCTGAGCAGCAATAATCGCAACACCAGCAACCAGCGATCGTCGCCTCTGGCGATGTGGGTTAACTCGTGGGCCAAAATACTGCGACGAGTGTCGGCACTGAACGTTGGCCAGTTGTGCGGCAATACAAGCAGCGCCCCCCTTAATGTTGTTGCGCAGGCCTGCTCACCCAGGCGCACTTCGGGCATCGGCAGATTAGGGTAGTTAGGTAAAAGCGCTGCGTGTAACCCATCGATTTCACTGCGCAGCGCTGGGTCACAAACGCCAGGTAAAGCGGCAACCCGCATGAGCTCACTGCGAACACGATACAGATGACGAGCCATCAGAAAAACCGCAACCGACAGCCAGATAAACACCAGCAGGTTCGGTATACCCAGCTCGAGGTGAAATGGCGGCAGGATGTCTACCGGCAGCTGCCACTGCAGGTTAATAGATCGCAGCAGCCAGGGTAGCAGCGCCATTGACACAATCGCCGTCAACAGCAGCACGCGTCGGCTTGATGCATTTGCAGGAAATGCAACACAACACCAGATCGACAGCAACGTGGACAACAATAACAAACGCAACACTTCACGCAGACTCAGCCATTCCTGTGCCGCCAGAACGCCATGCAGCAGTTCCAGATTCATGAGCCTAACGCTCGTTCTTGTTTGTAGGTTTAAGTTTGGCTAACTGTAACTTAATGGCTTCGATGTCATCCGCCGACAGGTTACCGCCTTCATCCCCGAGCAGGTTCACAACCGCGCTGGCTCTGGAGCCGTTGAAGAATGTGTTCACCAGGCGTGTGATGGCACTGTCTTTGGCGTCTGCTTTAGGTAACAACGGGCGATAAACATAACGGGCGCCATCCGCTCGAAATTCGATGTGGCCTTTATCGATTAATTTGCGCAATAACGCTCGCACCGCGGAATAACTGGGCGAATCCGGAATCTGTTGCTGTATATCTCCCGCACTGGCTTCTTCCTGTGCGTAGAGGACATCCATGATCTGCCGTTCCCGACGGGTCAGATGTACATGCTTGCCGTGCACCATTGCTCTACCCTCCTGCCTGTGCCTGCTACTTTTGTAGCACTATGCTGCTTTTTAGCACTGTCCGATCACTGAAGCAATTGCTGGGGTATATCGATTTTTACTAGTAACCTTGCCGAGCCATTGGTTTAGTTCTAATCATCCTCAACAACACGTCAAATCACGTGGTGGCGGGGTGTTTTTACACCAGCACATGGTTACACTTTCCTGTCTTGAATAAGTCTTGTTGACGAACAATTGGAGGGGACCCCAATGAAAGTCTTTTACCGCACCAGCGTGCTTGCGGCTGCTTTGTTATGGCTGACAGCCTGCTCAGAATCCGCAACCACTGAAACACCAGCAGCGACCGAAACACCAACCGCAGAGGCGGTCTCTGCAACGGGTAACATCGTTGCCAGCCGCAGTGCTGAAATACAGCAGGCTACGGCCAGCATTGATGAAGCACGGATCGTCAAAGCAGATGCCGCCAACTGGCTATCTACCGGTCGAACCTATGACGAGCAGCGCCACAGCCCGTTGTCGCAGATTAATAAGGAAACCGTCGACGACCTTGGTCTCGCCTGGTTCTGGGATACCGGCACAAAAAGAGGCCTGGAGGCCACGCCCATTGTCGTAGACGGGGTAATGTTCACCAGCGGCACCTGGTCAGTTGTCTGGGCACATGATGCCAAAACCGGCGAATTACTCTGGGAATACGACCCGGAAGTACCTAAAGCCTGGGCTAGATATGCCTGTTGTGACGTTGTTAATCGCGGTGTTGCAGCCTGGAAAGGCAAGATCTACGTGGGCACCCTCGATGGGCGCCTGGTAGCACTGGATGCTGGCACCGGCGTGCCTGTCTGGGACGTTAAAACTATTCTCCCAAATCGGCCTTACACCATTACCGGTACACCACGCATAGTCAAAGATAAGGTCATCATTGGTAATGGCGGCGCTGAATACGGCGTACGGGGCTATGTTACCGCCTATGACGCAGAAACCGGCGAACAGGACTGGCGCTTCTATACCGTACCCGGCAACCCGGAAGACGGCTTTGAAACCGAAGATATGGAAATGGCTGCCGCCACCTGGCGCGGTGGTAAATGGTGGGAAGTTGGTGGTGGCGGCACCGCCTGGGATGCCATGGCTTACGATCCGGAGTTGAACCTCCTCTACATCGGCACCGGCAACGGCGCGCCCTGGAACCGTTACATCCGCAGCCCCGGCGGCGGCGACAACCTGTTCATCTCGTCTATTGTTGCCCTTAACCCGGACACCGGTCTGCGTGAATGGCACTACCAGACAACCCCGGGAGACACCTGGGATTACACGGCAACACAGCACATGATCCTGGCGGACATCGAGATCCAGGGTGAAGCGCGTAAAGTCATCATGCAGGCGCCTAAAAACGGCTTCTTTTATGTTCTGGACAGAACCAACGGTGAGTTTATCTCCGCTGAAGCCTACGTACCGATTACCTGGGCTACCCATGTCGACCAGGAAACCGGGCGTCCGGTGGAAAATCCCGAAGCGCACTATGCAAACGAAAAGAAACGTATTCAGCCTGGACCCTTGGGCGGCCACAACTGGCATCCAATGACCTACCATCCAGGCACAGGGCTGGTCTACATCCCCGCCCTGGATCTGCGCTTCGATTACGCACAGGACAATGCCTTCCGTCATTCACCCGAAGACTGGAACCTGGGTATCGACTTTCGTGAACAGGCACCGCCACCCAGCGCTGAGGAAAACATCGACAATCTGCAATCGATCAAAGGCTTCCTGGCTGCATGGGACCCGGTCACACAGCGTGAAGTATGGCGCGTACAACATGCAACCGCATGGAATGGTGGTCTTCTGTCGACGGCAGGTGATCTGATTTTCCAGGGTCGGGCAGACGGTCAGTTTGCCGCTTACACCGCTGATACCGGTGAGCTGGTATGGGAAAGCCCCGTACACGTGGGCATCATCGCTGCACCGGTGAGTTACAGCATCGACGGAGAGCAGTACATTACCGTGGTTGCGGGCTGGGGTGGCGCTTACGGGCTGGCTTCAGGTGCACCTCGCCATCGCAACAACGTACTCAGCGAAGGTCGTATTCTGACTTACAAGCTGGGTGGCAAAGCTGAATTACCCACACCGGAAGTCACCTACCTCGCGGTACCCACGCCTCCGGCAATGGATTACACAGCAGAGCAACAGCAACATGGACAGGACCTGTTCCACCAGTACTGTGCCGTTTGCCATGGTCCAGGTGTTGGCACTGCAGGACCGGTTGCTAACCTCATGTATGCCGGGCAGGAGACTCACAGCATTTGGGATGCCATTGTAGTTGGCGGCGCTTATGCCGAAAAAGGCATGCCCAGCTTCAATCACGCACTCACCGCTTCCGATGCACAGGACATTCGCGCGTACGTCATTGAACGTGCAAAAGCGGTGATCGCATTCTGTGAATCGTCGTTCCGGGAAGAGTATCCCGAGTTATTAGATACGGCTTGTGAAATACCCCAGGTTGGGGACGCGGGCGCTATCGCAGGTGGTGGTCAATAGACTACCGCCCGGGGTTTGTTCTACTGAACAGGTGGCCGCGCTCGTGCGGCCACTTCTACCGCGATCGGCAGATGGTCGGATACGCGGCAATTCAACACCTGATAGTCTTTAATCACCAGATTATCTGATACCAGCACATGATCCAGCGCCAGCGACGGTTCCCAGGCCGGGTAAGTTGGTCCCACAGTCTCTGCGGGCTGCAGATTAAGGCGCTTCAGCGGCGAATCTTCCAGCAATGTACTGACCGGTGTGTTCATGTCACCCATGACAATGACCTGCCGCTCATGAGCCACCTGTTCTGCAACATAAGCCAGCTGTCGATCACGCGACTGTTTGCCCAGCGACAGGTGCAGCATGACCACCACAATTTCGTCACCGGCATAAGGCAGGCGCATAAATACGGCGCCACGACCCGGGATGATGCCCGGTAGTTTGTGGTCTTCCAGACCAATGGGTTCTATACGGGACAGTAAACCATTGCCATGCTGCGCAATTGGTCCCAGATCGCGATTGAGCTGTGCGTACCAGTAGGGAAAACCTGCCACCTGAGACAGATATTCCACCTGGTTCACAAAACCACTGCGAATACTGCCGCCATCGATTTCCTGCAGGCTAACCAGATCGTAGCCTGTTACCAGATCAGCAATACGGCTCAGGTTTTTGCCTCGGCTCACATGCGGCAGCACGTGTTTCCAGCCTTTGGTGAAGTACTGCCGGTAAGCAGAGGTCTTAATACCTACCTGAATATTAAATGAGAGCAACTTCAGCGGCGCAACGGCTGCTGTGTTAAGCGGTTCGTTTTGTAACTGTTGTGCCAATGGCTGATTGGCAACAGGGTCAACAACACACGAGCGTTCGGCTCGCCTGGCCCATGACATCATTTGAGGCTCCCATCCTGGAAGCTTCACTTTAGGCTGGGCTTTGTCTCGGGTCTGCGTACTACCTGGCATTTTTAAACGATCCTGATTGGCGACGAGGCTCTTTCAGTTGCATAGTTAGTTGGATTGTTCAAGCTTCACAAGGTAGTCGACGACTTCCAGCATCTTGGTATTACTACCTGCCATACGGCCATCGATCAGATATTTACCGTTCACAACCAGGCTCGGCACGCCGGTTACGCGATAGGCGCGGCCTTTGGCTTTCGCCTGCTGTACACGACTGCGCACTGAGAACGAGTTGTACGCGGTATTAAAATCTTCTTCACTGACGTCAGCTGAAGACTCAAACAGGTCCACCAACAGCGGCACCCGACGTAAATCCTGGTTTTTCACATGAATACCTTCAAACATCGGCATATGCACCTGCTCAGTCACGCCGAGACTTTCGGCAGCATAAAAGCTTTGCGCCAGCAATTCCCAGTCAGCGCTGAAAACAGCCGGTAGACGGAAAAAATCGACATTTTCGTCCTGACGTTCTTTCCAGGACTCAATCATGGGGTCAAAGTTGAAACAATGGACACAAGCGTAAGAAAACACCTCTACCACTTCGACTTTGCTGGCATCACGTGTTTCAACGGTTACCGGCAGCACTTCATAGTGGGTGCCTTCTATAAATTCGGCGGCACGCACAGACGTGCTGAAAGACAGTGCAACCAGCACACACAATGACGTCACCACAATACCGGCAAATCGAGACATAACCCTTTTCCTTTATTTCTTTTTCAGCGTCGTTTTTTACCCTGAACCTGTCAGGTGCAGACGCTTCGCATTTTACCGGGCAAGTATAGCCGGGCTTTATGAACCCAGGCTTAATCTAAGGCCGTAAAAATGCGTACTAGTTCAGCCCCTGGATGTAATCTGCAACCAGAGCCATCTCGGTGTCCGTCAGGCCTTCGGCAACGCCGCGCATCATGCCGCCCCAGGCTTCGTCTGTAGCACGCACTTTTTCGCGGTAAGCGGTGAGCTGAGCAATCGTGTATGCCGCTGGTTGACCGTTGATACGCGGGAAACCTGCCTGAGTATTGCCATTGCCATTGGGGCTATGACAGGCTGCACAGGCGGCGACGCCTTTGTCTGCGATACCACCTTTGTAGATCTTTTCACCCATAGCTAAGGCTTCGTCCGTGCCGCTGGCCTGGCCACCCTTGGCTGGCAGACTCGCATAGTACGCAGCCAGATCGGCCAGATCCTGCTCAGACTTGCCGTTTAATTGTCCTGCCATTAACGCGATATTGCGCGTGTTGTCCTGAATCATCTTCAGCTGTGCAAGCGTATATTTTTCGTTCTGACCGGCAAGCTTTGGATAATCCGGTGCCAGCGGGGTAGCACCGTCCTGACCATGACAAGCGGCACAGGCAGCGGCCTGACGTTCGCCTGCGGCAGGATCACCCGCAGCAAAAGCCGACGAGGCCGTTGCTAGAGCGACTATGAAAACCGTTGTTAATTTGGTGAACCCACTAAGCATGTTCATGCACTTCAACCCATCTGATCCGAGAATTTGTATTACCCTGGCGTTCATTCAGAAGTCTGAATAAACCAGACTCGCAGCACAGGGCCTTTATCGCACAAGCCGACAAGCCGACGGGCTCGTATGAATGATAGACTGCCAGCCCAATCGATACGAAACTGGCGCCAAAACGGCAGGGCGCGCGGATTATATAACAACATGAACCAAAAAGTGCCCCTTCAGGAGCGTCTCGACGCAACCTTTTTAACCAGCGCACCCGACTTGAAACACTGTCCTCGTGATGGGGTACCAGAAGTGGCGTTTGCCGGGCGTTCCAACGCCGGTAAATCCTCGGTTTTGAACACCATCACCGGTAACAGGCGTATGGCCAAGGTGTCCAAAACGCCCGGACGCACCCAATTACTGAATCTGTTTGACCTCGCCAGCGGTGGACGACTGGTCGACCTGCCCGGCTATGGCTATGCCAGAGCAGGTAAAACTGCCCAGGCACAGTGGCAGAAATCGGTTAACCAGTACCTTTCCAAACGCGACAGCCTGGTCGGCCTGGTTCTGGTCACCGATATTCGCCATCCAAAGCAGCCTTACGATGAAGAACTCATCAACTGGAGCGCTGCATCAGAGCTACCCATACGGGTTTTGCTCAACAAAGCTGACAAACTCAGCTTTTCGGCAAGCCAGCGTGCGGAAAGTGCCTTCAAAAAGAACTATCCCGACCACCCCTGTCTGTCGGTACAGTGCTTTTCAGCTCTGAAGGGCACCGGCAACAATGAGTTGATTGAACACATTCGCGCCTGGGTGGCTAATGCGCCTCATCCCAGTTTGCCCCCACCCCTGAATCCACAATAAGCGGTACCGTAAGCTCTGCTGCATCCTGCATTAACCTCGTCACACCCTCGATCAGAGCAGCGCTATCGTCCTGAGCCACTTCGAAGACTAACTCGTCATGGACCTGCATGATCATATCTCCGTCCAGTTTGCTGTCGCGGAGCCAGTAGAAGACTTCGATCATGGCGCGCTTGATGATATCCGCAGCGGTCCCCTGCATCGGCGCGTTAATGGCGGTCCGCTCGGCAGCCTGACGACGTGGTCCATTTTTCGCGTTGATGTCGGGTAAATAGAGACGCCGGCCAAAAACGGTTTCTACATAACCCTGCTCACTGGCCAAAGCACGGGTTTCGTCCATATAACGACGAACGCCGGGGTAACGGTCGAAATAACGATCAATGTAGTCCTGCGCCAGTGTCCGCGAAATACTCAGCTGACGCCCCAGACCAAAAGCCGACATGCCATAGATCAGACCGAAATTAATGGCTTTTGCGCTGCGGCGCTCCTCATCGGTAACGTCGCCAGGCGAACGGTCAAACACCTCAGCTGCGGTGGCGCGGTGTATATCTTCACCATCTGCAAAGGCCTGACACAAGCTTTTGTCCCGGGACAGGTGCGCCATAATCCGCAGCTCGATCTGGGAATAGTCCGCTGCCACCACCACCTTGCCTGCGGGTGCAACAAAAGCCTGACGTATGCGACGCCCTTCAGCGTTGCGAATCGGAATGTTCTGCAGGTTCGGGTCTGACGAAGACAGGCGACCAGTGGCCGTTACGGCCTGATGATAAGACGTGTGGATACGTCCTGTTTCTGTATTGATCTGCTGAGGCAGCTTATCTGTATAAGTCGACTTGAGCTTCGCCAGGCTGCGATATTCGATCAACGTTGCCGGCAATTCATAATCCCGAGCAAGGTCGACCAGCACGGGCTCGGCAGTGCTCGGCGCGCCTTTGGGCGTTTTCTTCAACACCGGTAATTCCAGTTTCGTGTACAGAATTTCCTGCAGCTGCTTCGGGCTGTCCAGATTGAATTCACCCCCCGCCTGGTCCCAGGCGGTTTCTTTCAGAGTCTGCAATCGGTCAGCCAGCTCGGCGCTATGTTGTTTGAGTAAACGTCCATCCACCAGAGCGCCATGGCGCTCTACTGCGGACAGTACCGGTACCAGCGGAATCTCAATATCTTCAAAAACCTGTTGCAGCTTTTTCTGTGCGGACAGTTGCGGCCACAAGACATGATGTAGGGCCAGCGTAATGTCTGCATCTTCTGCCGCATAGTTTGTCGCCTGTTCCACACCGACATCGTTGAAGGTCAGTTGTTTGGCGCCTTTACCGGCAATGTCAGTAAACGAAATGGTTTTGCGGTCCAGATAAAAACCCGCAAGCGCATCCATGTTATGCCGTGTTGCCACGCTGTTAAGCACATAAGATTCGAGCATGGTGTCATAGATGGTGCCAGCAACGGCAACGTCATACCGCGCCAGCACACTCATGTCGTATTTCAGATTCTGCCCGACCTTGACCAGCTTAGGATCCTCCAACAGGGGCTTTAAGGCAGCCAGCACTTCTTCCAGGCTCAGCTGTGGTGGCGCACCTGCATAATCGTGACCAACAGGGACATAAGCGGCTTCACCCGGTTCAACCGCAAAGGAAAAGCCAACCAGGTGCGCCTGCATATAATCGATAGACGTCGTTTCAGTATCAATCGCAAAGGTGCCCGCCGCTTTGAGCTTCTTAACCCATGCTTTTAACGTCGCTGCGTCGGTGACACATTCGTAATCTACTTCTACAGCGGGTTGTTCCGAGGAAGCAGCTGCTGCGCCAGCAGAGGCAGGGTCTGATCTGCCCTGCAGTTCTTCTACCCAGGTTTTGAATTCCCATGCGGCAAAATATTCCCGCAGGGCGCTCTCGTCGGGTTCGTGGGGGGTAAGGTCGGTGAGATGTATATCCAGTTCAACATCACACTTGATGGTTGTCAGCTCTTTCGAGAGCGGCAGTTGATCTAACGAATCTCTTAAGCTTTCGCCAACTTTGCCGCCGACTTCATCGGCACGCGTCATGATGTCATCGAGCGTGCCAAATTGAGTCAGCCACTTGGCAGCCGTTTTGGGTCCAACCTTGGGTACGCCAGGAATGTTGTCCGCCGTGTCCCCTACCAATGCCAGATAGTCGATGATCCGTTCCGGTGGTACACCGAACTTTTCAATCACCCCGTCGGCATCCAATTTGGTATCTGTCATGGTATTTACCAGGGTGACGTGATCGCTCACCAGCTGCGCCATGTCTTTATCGCTGGTTGACACTACCGTGTGGCGTTGCGCGTCTGTCGCCTGTTGCGCCAAGGTGCCAATCACATCATCTGCCTCAACACCCGGCACAATCAGCAGCGGAATACCCATAGCGCGAATAATCTCGTGAATCGGTTCGATTTGTGCGCGCAGATCATCGGGCATGGTTTCCCGGTTGGCTTTATATTCCGAATACAGGTCATCGCGAAAGGTTTTGCCGGGGGCGTCAAAAATCACCGCGATTGGGCTACCGGCATAGTCTTTTACCAGCCGACGAATCATTGAGATGACTCCTCTAATCGCGCCGGTTGGGTGGCCTTTGGTGGTCTTCAATTCAGGTAGCGCAAAAAACGCGCGGAAAAGATACGAAGAGCCGTCCACCAGAACAACCGGTTTGGTTTCCGCCAGGTCAAACTGCTGAGCCATACGTGTCCTTTTTTATGTACTGTGTTTGCGTACTGTGATCATCGGGCATAGATAATTTGCCACATAACCCGCTTGCGACTTTGCGCAGCTGAAGCTTTTGCGTACCATGCCCTGCACTGGTAACCGAACTGTACTACAGCCCATGGGCATTTTTCCCGTTTCCCAAGTTTCTGTTTTTTCCAGCCGGGCTTTGCTGCTCCTGGTGATGTCCGCGATGGCGATTCTGCTGTTTTTTTCGACAACAACCGCCACAGCCGCTGAGAACGACATCACCCTGCAGGGGCCAGACGTGGTGATCATCGCCGGGGAAGACAAAGTGATTTACGAATTCCGCCAGAACGGTCAGTTGCGCATGGTTCGGGTAGTTCCCACCTGGGGTAAACCCTATTACCTGGTGCCAAGAGACAACACCACCGGTTTTGGAGACTTGGAGCGAGCAGATATGCTGCTGCCCCAGTGGGTCATCGCGGAATTCTAGCGTGCAAGCACTCACTGAATTACCTGACACACATCTTGAAGATGCGCTGTCCCGCTACGATATTGGTCAGCTGCAACGTTACTGGCCTGCTTCCAACGGTATCGAAAACAGTAACTATTTTGTGACCACAGATCACGATCAGCGTCAGCGCCAGTTTGTCCTCACCATCATGGAACAGCCCGCCAACGCAGGTGAAGCTTACGTGGGCATGATGGACAGGCTATTCGAAGGTGGTCTACCGGTGGCGCCGCCTATACGCAACCTGGCTGATCTGGCGGTAGAGGATATCTGCGGCAAACCCGCGCTGTTGCAACCCCGACTGACCGGTCATCACGTATGTAATCCAACGCGCAGGCAGATTGGTGCCATCGCCCGGTTTGTCGCACGGATGCACCTGCAGATGCAGACGAGCGACATTATCCTTCCGGACTATCCTCGCGATCGCCACTGGCTGGCGGAACGCAGCCAGCTGACCCAGGGCTACCTCGGCTATGCGCGCAGCACCCTCCTTAACGCCTCTTTACAACAGGTTGATTCGCTCCTGGCCCGCAACGATGTACAGCAGCTGCCTCAGGGAATGATTCACGGTGATCTGTTTCGCGACAATGTTCTGTTTAATGAACACGGACTTTCCGGTGTATTGGATTTTCACCACGCCGCACAGGGCTATTGGATATACGACCTGGCGGTTATTGCAAATGACTGGTGCACTGACGCCAGCGGTTTACTCGATGCAGAACGAACCACCGCCATGTTAAAGGCTTACCACCAGATCCGACCGCTGGAAGACGCAGAACTGTGGTTTTTCTCTACCTTCTGCCTCTATGCCGGGCTGACGTTCTGGTTGTCTCGTTTATCCGTTGCGTTACAGCAGCAGCACGCACAACGGTTACGCTTTAAAAATCCCGAAGAATTCCAGCGTATCGTGGCCCAGCATCAGCGTCACGCTTTCTACATCGATCCACGTGTGCTATCGGGCCTGTAGCAGATAGAGTGTAAAATACTGCTTGCTGTCACTGAATTGAGCCAGCGAGCTGAATCCGGCGCTGTCTGCTAACGCCAGAAATTCATCCGGATCATATTTATAAGAATTTTCCGTATGCAGTTTTTCTGCCTTGGAAAAGCGGATGGTTTCACCGGCAATATTTACCTGCTGTTCTACTTCACTGCGTAAAAACATCTGTATACAGCCCAGTTTCGGGTTGTAGCTTGCCACATGGGAAAATTGTTGAGGCTGAAAGTTGGCGTCCAGCTCCTTGTTGATATGAGACAGGGCATTTAAATTGAAAGCTGCCGTCACACCGTGTTTGTCATTGTAAGCCTGTTCCAGCACGCTAACAGATTTCTTTCGATCCACACCAACCAGCAGAGCCCCACCGGAACCCACTGTTGCGTGAACATTCTGCAAAAAATTCTGCGCACCTTGAGGATCAAAATTGCCAATGCTGGAGCCCGGGAAAAACCCGACTTTTGTCATATCTGCAACTGCATCAGGCAGCTCAAAACGCTGGGTAAAGTCGGCACAAACAGGTAAAACGTTCAGCGCCGGGAAATCTTCATGTAAGGCCTGGGCATTGGCCTGCAGGTGTTCATCAGATATATCTACCGGCACATAGGCTGCCGGTGTCACTGCTTGCAGGAGTTTACGGATTTTGACGGAGCTGCCACTGCCATACTCAATCAGGCAGACGTTGCCACCGAGATGTTCAGCTATGTCGTCCAGATGCGCATCAAACAGCGCCATTTCTGTACGGGTCAGATAGTACTCATCAAGTTCTGTGATGCGATCAAACAGCGCCGAGCCTTGCGCATCGTAAAAGTACTTTGGTGATAACGTTTTTGGCTGCGCTTTCAACCCCGCCAGTATTTCCCTGGCCATTTCCTGTTGCGCTGGCTTGTTATCCAGAAACGCATACGATCCTTTACTCGACATTTTTTGCTAACCGTATCCCAGTAAACTGCCACCTGTCCGGTGGATAAAAGAAGTTGCGATAGCTCAGGCGCGCGTGCGACCTGGGCGTTGCACAGGAAGCGCCACGCAAAACCAGCTGGCTGCTCATGAACTTACCATTGTATTCCCCTAAAGCGCCGGGTAACGGGTGGTATCCAGGGTAGGGCGCATAACTACTGGCGGTCCACTGCCAGACATCACCATACAACTGCTGAACGCCATCCTGATCTGCAGCGGCCTGTGGATGGAAGTACTGCGCTTCAACAAAATGACCGTCAACAGCTGCGCTGCTTGCAGCGTGCTCCCACTCAAATTCAGTTGGCAGCCGAGCCTGCGCCCATTGGGCAAAGGCAAACGCTTCATGCCCTGACACATGGGTAACCGGCATATGCAGCACAAGCTCATGACAACCATCCAAACGATATTCATGCCAGACGCCATTGCGCTGTTGCCAGTAGAGGGGGGCTTGCCATCCCTGTGCCTGCACCGCAGACCAACCTTCCGACAGCCAGAGTTCCGGACGCGCATAACCGCGGTCTTCCACAAAAGATAAATACTCGCCATTGGTGACCAGGCGATCGGCCAGTTGAAATGCCTGCAGCAGCACAGGGTGACGCGGTGTTTCATTGTCGAACGCAAAACCATTACCCGCACCAATCTCAACAATGCCACCTTCATATTCGGTATAAGTGGATGCCGATGGTGAACCTGAAAGCGGAGCAGACTCAACCGGGCTACGCTCGCGATAACCAGGCAGTAGCGGATTATGGCCAAAGTTGTATTTGATATCCGTCAACATCAGCTCCTGATGCTGCTGCTCATGATGTAGACCCAGCACCACTTGAGCGGCGATGCCATCATCAACACCAGCCTCGAGCAACAGATTCATATGCTGATCCACGTGGTCGCGATATTCCATCACCTGGGCAACCGTTGGCCGGGAAAGAAACCCTCGTGCCGGTCTCGGATATGGCTGTCCTACTCCGTTGTAGTAGGAATTAAACAGATATTCGAATTGAGGATGAAATGCCTGATATCCAGGCATCTGCTGTTTCAGGATGAAGGTTTCAAAGAACCACGCGGTATGTGCCAGATGCCATTTGGGTGGACTCGCATCATCCATCGGCTGCACGCCGAAGTCTTCAATGGCCAGGGGCTCGCACAGCACCATCGACTGCTGGCGTACCTGATGATAACGGTTCTGCAGGTCATCTGCGGTCACCGTTTCTTCTGACCGCGGGGGGTCAGGATCAACGCGCATAACGCTCCTTGTTAATTCGAGCGGTAGGCTCGGCCTTAAAACCGAGCAGCTAAAGATTGATAGGCAAGCCTAATAGTCTCAGCTTCATGCGGCAACTTTATGAACCCGTGATAGTGTCCGCGCGGGTTGATGATGATGATGTTGCCCGTATGGTCCATGGTATAGCCGCCATCATCTGCGGGCATTTTGGCAAACACAGCATTCACCTGTTGGGCAAATTCAGCTGTCGGCGCGCGCTCTCCCCAGACACCCAGAAAGCGTGGGGAGAAGGCAGTGGCATATTGACCCAGAATCTCAGGTGTATCCCGTTCCGGATCAACCGTCACCAGCACGCCCTGAAATCCAGCTTCAAGCTCGCCGCCGGCCTGACGTAGCTGGGTGTCCACCTGCCCCAGTTCAGACATTGAAGTGGGGCAGATATCAGGACAGTGGGTAAAGCCGAAAAATACAAAGGTCCACTGGTCTAATAATCGCGAATTGTCGAATACCTGACCCAGATGGTCCTGCAGCGCAAAAGGTGCAATATCCCGGGGCCGAGGCATCAGGAACACGCCCTGTTCGCGCAGCTCATCATCACTGAGCTGGGGGGTCTGCAGCGTGCTGTAAACAAACATACTGACGACCAGGGTAATGAATACACCACACAAAAGTACGGTACGACCAACTGCAGACATTTTACTTCCTACTCTTTCATCGGATCTGATTCAGCCAGACTTTTGCCAAGCCTGGTCAACTGCGTATCAGGCGGATATCTGTTGGAACTCGTATACCGGCGCGGGCTGCAGACTCAGGGTAAACAGATAGTGGTCGGCCAACAGAAATCCAAACAGCAGCCCTAAATAGACAATGGAATAACGAAAAGTTTCCATTGGTGCGCGGGGATTGGTGTCACGAAGCAACACAATCGCCCAATACAGAAAACCCGCACCCAGCGCTAACGCACCAGCCAGATAGAGCAACCCGGCCATACCGATAACAAAAGGCAGCATGGTCGAGATAATCAGGATGATGGTATACAGAAGAATGTGCAGACGTGTGTACGACTCGCCATGGGTCACCGGCAACATGGGCACACCAACCTTGGCATATTCCTCTTTACGTTCGAGCGCCAGAGCCCAGAAATGCGGGGGCGTCCAGGCAAAAATAATCAGCACCAGAAGCAGGCCACCTGGATCGATGCTGTTGGTAACCGCGGTCCAGCCAAACAACGGCGGTGCCGCACCAAACAGACCACCAATCACTATATTCTGTGGTGTCGCGCGCTTCAGCCAGAAGGTATAGATCAGGCCGTAACCTACCCAGGATGCGAGATTGAGCCAGGCAGTCAGCGGATTCACACCAAAATACAGAATCGCCATACCGGCCAGGCCGATGACTGCGGAAAATAAGATGCCCTGGGTAGCACTCAAGCGTCCGGTTGCAACGGGACGACTCTGGGTACGCGCCATGCGCGCATCTATGTGCGCATCCGCAATATGGTTCACCACCGCTGCAGAACCCGCAACCAGGCCAATACCTGTAAGACCCAGAACCAATGTGTCCAGAGGCACACTGCCTGATGTTGCCAGAAACATACCCACCAGGGCACACAGCAGCATGAGCAGAACCACGCGGGGTTTGGTCATTTCGAGATAGTCTCGCCAGCCGGCGGCGTTGGTGACGGCTTCACTCATAGTTATGTCTCTTACAGTTATTTCCGCGCCTGCATATTGGCGTCGTCGACAGCGGGCGCAAAGTTTACTGTAACCATAGCTAACAGCAAGAGCGCACCAAAGGCGTTATGCGCGGTAGCGATCCCCAATGGCAGACTCCACACGACATTGAGGATGCCCAGACCCAGCTGGAAGGCCAGCAGCGTGAAGGTCAATGTTGCCAAAAAACGATTTCCAGACCAGAGGCGATAGGCCAGCGCGGCCACAGCAACCATCACCACCAGCGCACCCAGGCGATGGGTCCAATGTATCGCGATGCGCGCTTCATTATCCAGCAGGCCACCAAGGTAGTTCGGGCCAACATGCTGAAAAAAATTGAATCCGGCGGCGAAATCCATGGTCGGCGTATAGCTGCCGTAACAGGTCGGGAAATCAGCGCAGGCCAGTGCAGCATAGTTCGACGCAACCCAGCCCCCCAGCACAATCTGCGCAACCACCAGCCCCAGCGCCAGCTGCGCATGCCGCTTCAAATTCAAACGTTGGGCCTGCGCCAGCCAGAGCAGGCGGCCACCTCCCTGGCGCAGATACAGTACCCACAACAGACTGAAGGTCGCAAAACCGCCCATCAAGTGGGCGGTCACCACCTGGGGCCAGAGTTTCAAAGTCACCGTCCAGGCCCCGAACGCAGCCTGGCAAATAATCAGAACCAGCAGTGCGGTGCTGATCTCGCGGATTTTATTCGGCGGATTATCCCGCCAGGCAATCACGGTGAGAGCCAATACAACCAGTAACAGCGCACCGGCAAAGTAGCGATGCACCATCTCTGGCCAGGTTTTGGCATGATCCACCGGAGCTTCCGGAAACAGCATTTCAGCTCGCTCCACTTCTTCGGCAGTATCAGGCCACTTCAGATGACCATAACAACCCGGCCAATCCGGGCAGCCCAACCCCGCATCCACCAGGCGGGTGAAGGCACCTAAAACAACAACAAAAACAACCAGCACCAGGCCGAGTCGATTCAAATTGAGAACGCGCTGACTAACCAATGTGAGATACCTTTAATAACTTCTTGAGGTCCTGGAGCACCAGTTTGGGGTTGGTGTCCATGCTGTAGTGAAAAACCAGATTGCCATTGGGGTCGACAATATAGACGCCCTCGGTCAGAGGTGAGGCATCTGCAATATCTATCATTGCCAGTTCCGGAAACGGGGTCATCCACTGTGGGCGGGTTTGTTCCGTTACACCGATTGCGGTGTAACCACGACGCACCCTATCCATCTCCCGATTCAACAGGATGTGCAGTGCCTGCATATGCTGCACCGTTTGTTGGCAATCTGCAGTGCAGTCAGGGCTCACCACCCATAACCACCAGCGTCGGGTATTACCTTCTACCTGCCAGCCCAGTTCCGCTGTCGTGATGACTGGCTGCACAAACGTGCCGTTGTTAGTGGTACCCCAGCCGTCGGAGTCCTGCGCCAGGTAGAACATCAGATAGGAGCCCCCCAGGGTTAAAAACCCGATCATCATAATGCCGAGCAGCTGCAGTCGATTACGCCGCTGCGCCGCTGCTGCCTGGGCGGATCCTGAATCGTTCGAGGTTTCACTCATGAACACTTACCTTTAATTATCATTTTCTCTGGCATTCCTGATGCCCAGAAACACATAGCCAATCAACAGCGTAATGGCCAGACCAAACCAGGTTGCCGCGTATCCCCTGTGTTTGGCATCACTGAGGACCTGGGCAAAAGGCGCGGCTTGAAGCACGCCGGACTGTCCAGGTTCCAGTCGAACCTCTACCGGCTCCGCTGACAACACCTGAGCCATGCGTTTTATATCCAGGCGCTGCACACGCTTAGGCCATGTGTCCGGCCATGGATCATCGTCTAAAACTGGAATCAGACCCGTATAGGGCCACGCAACACCCAGCAGTTCCACTCGACCGGGCAACAAAGGTACCTCGGGTAGCTGGTCACGCCTGGCTTGCGCTGCAAGAAACCCGCGATTCACAATAAACCGCCTGCCCTGGGTTTCGATAAACAGCTGCAATACCCAGTAACCGGTTTTACCATTGAGAATCTGGTTGTCGACCAGAAAAACCTGTGGCTGTAACTCGCCGGATAATTTTACCCTTTGAAAGCGCACGTTGGGATCAAATTCTGCTGCTCGTACGGGCAAACTTGTCAGACGATCCAAATAGTCACTTTCCAGTGCGCGTTTTTCTGCACCCCGGGATAACTGCCAGGCACCCAGAGTTAGCACTGTTGGCAGAAGAATCACGACAAACAGAGTCATACGCCAGCCCGGAGCAAAATGTTTCACTTGCTTAACCCTTCACACACAATGGTTTAAAGTGCGCGCTCATTTTTAAAGGCGACTGCTTTGCTGAAAGTCATTATCGTTGTTCTGCTGATTGGCGTCGTCATCAGCTTGTTCTCCGGGTTGGTATTTCTGTTTAAAGATACGGGCCGTGCTGATTCAAAACGGACACTTTACGCACTGGGTGTACGCATCACCCTGGCTGGCGCGCTGCTTCTAACAATATTTTACGGTTTTTATACCGGCCAGTTGCGTATCGGCACTAACGCGCCGTGGCATAACGCAACGCAGCAACTGCTGGAAGAAAAGAGTGAAGCAGATGCGCAAGTCGACTAACGCCTGATCGCGCAGCTGAGACAATAAAGGGGGCTGTATTGCCCCCTTTTAAGACCTTCTTCTGAGTACTACTCGCTTATAAAACGTAGACGAAGATAAATAGTCCGACCCACACCACGTCAACAAAGTGCCAGTACCAGCTGGCTGCTTCAAAGCCAAAGCAGTCTTTCGAGTTGAAGTGTCCTTTGATTGCACGATAAAGCTGCACAATCAAAATAATTGTACCCAGCGTTACGTGGAAACCGTGGAATCCGGTCAGAAGGAAAAAGGTTGAGCCGTAGATACCACTGGCCAGCGTCAGACCCATCTCGGTGTAGGCAATGACGTATTCTTCAATCTGCAGGCCAACAAAAATGATGCCCAGGAGTACCGTAAAGCCAAGCCAGCCAATCAGCTTTTTGCGGTTGTTCGCTTTTATTGCAGAGTGGGCCCAGTGAATGGTGACACTGGAAAACAAAAGAATTGCTGTGTTCCAGAAGGGCAGATAGGCATACCAGCTGGAAACAGACGGTGCCTGCATATTCTGACCAGGCCCCGGGAACGCTGTTGCATCAGGATTGCTCATGACTGGCCAGGTCGCATCAAATTCAGGCCAGAGGTAATCACCTACAATGCCTTTTGCACCCTCGCCACCCAACCAGGGCACAACAATGCCGCGGGTGTAGAACAGCGCGCCGAAAAATGCTGCAAAAAACATGACTTCGGAGAAAATAAACCAACCCATACCCCAAACGTAGCTCCGCTTGAGCTGCTCGTTGGCAAGACCCTGCTGATTTTCCGCAATCACTTTGCCGAACCAGCAGTAAAGAACAAAAGAGACCATGGCAAAGCCAATGATGCTTTGTGTCCAGGTATGCGGTTCACCCGCTTTGGTATCAATCAACCAGCTCGCGAGGCCCGTGACCGTTAGCATCAGGCCCGCGGCGAGTACTACCGGGTACCAACCACTGTGGGGTACGTAGTAGACCGATTGATCTGTATCAGCATTTGCCATTGTATTCTCCAATATTCCCTTGGCTCTAAACCTGGTGATTATCCACCAGTGACGACGGCATCACCCATGGCTTCAGTGATGTCAAAAAGAGCGTAACTCAAATTGATGGACTGCACGTTTTTCGGCAGTTCCCGGCCTACGATGAAGCGCATCGGCATAACCATTTCTTCACCGGGCTGCAAAATTTGCTGGTTAAAGCAAAAGCATTCTGTTTTATGAAAGTACTGCGTGGCTGATACCGGCACCAGCGAAGGAATCGCCTGGCCGACCATCACCCTGTCGGTGGTGTTCCTGACGTAGAAGTTAACTTCTTTGAGTTCACCTGGATGAACACGCACACCACCTTTTTCTGACCAGAAGTCCCACACCATGCCCTGATTGGTGTTAGTGATGAAATTCACCTTGACCAAACGGGAGGTATCCGGCGACGTCGCCGCCGGATCGTAGGTATAGGGACCGCCGGTTTTACCGTTCAGGCCGGTAATTTCACAGAACAGGTCATACAGGGGCACTAAAGCCCAGGCAAACGCAGCCATGCCCAAAACAATGAGGCATAACTTGCGTACGGTACGTTTGATCTCCGAACTTTGCGCGCCTGTGCTCATAAGACTGTGCTCTTAACCTGTTTCTAAACTGTTTACGCTTCGTTTCAAGCGTGTACTTCTTCGTCCGTCACTTTAGGCGGTTGGGTGAAGCTGTGATAAGGCGCAGGCGAGGGCAACGTCCACTCCAGTCCTTTTGCACCTTCCCATGCGCGTGCTTTTGCAGGCTGACCTGATCGTATGCCATGGATAACGACATACAGGAAGAACAGCTGCGAAAAGCCGAAAATAAACGCGCCTACTGAAGACACCATGTTGAAGTCTGCAAACTGCAGCGGGTAATCCGGAATCCGTCGAGGCATGCCCGCCAGACCCGAGAAGTGCTGCGGGAAGAACGTGATGTTCACGCCGATAAACGACAACCAGAAATGCAGCTTGCCCAGCGTTTCGTTGTACATTTTTCCGGTCCATTTCGGGAACCAGAAGTAAACCGCTGCAATGATCGAGAACAGCGCGCCAGGTACCAATACGTAGTGGAAGTGCGCCACAACAAAGTAGGTATCGTGATACTGATAATCAACTGGTGTGATTGCCAACATCAGGCCCGAGAAGCCACCAATGGTGAACAGCACCACAAACGCGATGGCAAACAGCATGGGTGTTTCAAAGGTCATTGAACCCTGCCACATGGTGGCGGTCCAGTTGAACACTTTCACACCTGTGGGAATCGCGATGAGCATGGTGGTGTACATGAAGAACAGCTGCCCGGCTAACGGCATACCCACGGTGAACATATGGTGCGCCCAGACGATAAACGACAGGAACGCAATGGAGGCCACCGCGTAGACCATTGAGTCGTAACCGAACAGTGTTTTGCGGGCAAATGCCGGAATGATGTGCGAGATGATGCCAAATGCCGGCAGAATCATGATGTACACCTCAGGATGCCCGAAGAACCAGAAAATATGCTGGAACATCACCGGATCGCCGCCGCCAGCTGCATTAAAGAAGCTGGTACCGAAGTGAATATCAAACAGCATCATTGTCACTGCGCCTGCAAGCACCGGCATAACCGCAATCAACAGATAGGCGGTGATCAGCCAGGTCCAGATGAACAGTGGCATTTTCATCAGGGTCATACCCGGCGCACGCATGTTCAGAATGGTTGCGATGATGTTGATCGCACCCATGATTGAAGAGGCACCCATAAGGTGAACAGCAAAGATGAAAAACGTTACAGAATCTGGCGCATAAGTCGTGGATAACGGCGCATAGAAAGTCCAGCCGAAGTTAGGACCGCCGCCTTCCATGAACAGGGTAGAAATCATAATGCCGAAGGCAAATGGCAGGATCCAGAACGACAGATTGTTCATTCGCGGCAGGGCCATATCCGGCGCACCCACCTGCATTGGCACCAGCCAGTTTGCCAGACCCACAAAGGCCGGCATGATGGCACCGAAAACCATGATCAGACCATGATTTGTGGTCATCTGGTTAAAAAATTCAGGGTTCACAAACTGCAGCCCCGGCTGGAACAGCTCCGTGCGAATGATCAGCGCCATGACGCCACCAATCAGAAACATGGTGAAACTGAACCACAGGTACAGGGTACCGATGTCTTTATGGTTGGTTGTAAACAGCCAGCGAGCTAACCCTTTATCTGGCCCGTGATCGTGGTGGTCATCGTGGTGACCTGCGTGTATGACTTCGCTCATAACTTCCTCTTTATTCGCCAGATAGCTCTATGACATCACGTGGCTGAGTGATGTCGTCTGAATCGTTACCCCAGGAGTGCCTCTCGTAGTGCACCACCGCTGCAAGTTGCGCGGCATCAAGCTGTCGCCCGAACGCCTGCATGGCTGTACCCGGTACACCTTCAATGACCATTTTTATATGATCATCGCGTGGACCGACTATATAGGGGCTACCCACAAGAGACGGGAATACGGGGGGCAAACCCTGTCCGTTGGGTTGGTGGCAACTTGCACAGAAGGTGCCGTAGACCTCTTCACCTTTCACCATCAGCTCTTCGTGGGTGAAGGTTTTGCTCAGCGCTTCCTGACGGACGCTCTCATTGGCAACTTCTTCTGCATACCAGGCATCAAAATCTGCCTCTTCCATGACTTCTACCACAACGGGCATAAAGCCATGGTCTTTGCCACACAGCTCTGTGCACTGGCCGCGATAGATACCGGGCTCTTCTACAACGGTCCATAACTCATTCAACATGCCCGGTACGGCATCGCGCTTGATGCCAAAGTCAGGTACCCACCAGGCGTGGATAACATCTTCAGCAGTAATCAGAAAGCGAACTTTGCGGTTCATGGGGATCCGCAGAGGGTTATCTACTTCAAGCAGATAGTTCTCACCTTTATTACTGACATTTCGAATTTCGTCCTGGGTGGTCGCCAGATTGGAGAAAAACGAAAAGGTGTTGTTGTAATCATCGTCCAGGTATTTGTACTGCCACTTCCACTGATAGCCGCGCACCTCTACCGTCATGTCTTCGCCGCCGGTGTCGTACATCGCCACCAGTACCTGGGTTGCCGGTATGGCCATGCCTATCAGAATCAGCGTAGGCACAATGGTCCAGGCCAGTTCAAGCTTGGTGCTTTCATGGAACTTAGCTGCTTCATAACCCGCAGAACGGCGGTGATGAACAACGGACCAGAACATCACACCAAATACTGCAATGCCAATCACTACACACACCCACAAAATGGTCATGTGCAGGTCGTAGACCTGCTGGCTGATATCCGTGACGCCCGGGCGCAGGTTTAATTCGTCGGCAGTTGCCACGCCAGCCATCAATAAGCTGAGCAGGCCGCCTGCAACACTAATTCTTTGTTTCATCCCATATGTTCCACAATTTGTGTCTGTCCAATGCGCACATCACTTACCGGCGCATGAGTCTGAGTACCGGTGATCAACGGACTGTCTCCGTGTTTGCCACTGAACAAGCGCACGGCCGATGCTGCTGAAGCCGCAATTCTTAAAGTGCGCAAGCCAACCCGTCTGTCGACGTATTTTCAGGCCAGATAAACCACTAGGTATTTCGCTCTTAGTTATAGACTATACAGCTGATTTGCATCAGAAGGTCTATATCCCCATTTACGCTCGACGCGTTGTCCAGGCTGTCACTATTGAAGCCAGCACTGAGCGCGGCGCAATTATAGCAACCCAAGACCGTACAGCAACACGAAACTATGGCTGATAACGTCAAGATAACTAAAGAAATACCTTACGTTCGAATCCTGAAGCCGCACCAGCAGACTAGATAGCGCTTATTTTGCAATCTCAGGATTTCGGGCGCACCACAGGATCGAGAATCTTGACCGCCTGGGCAGGCGTTGCGGGTTGACCCAGGTTGGATTTCGGCCTTTCCGGTTTACCTCGCGGGACGCCTTGAGAATTGACCAGGGTATCCGTGGAGAATTCGTCTGCAAAGCCACAAGCTACACAGCGGCGTCGAGAGACTTCCTGATGCGGATCGTTGAGGTCACTATCGGCAACATTCTGCATCCCGGTTTCCACCACGATACGATCAACAGCCTGGCAATCTGGACAGACCGCTCCGGCAATAAAGCGTTTCTTGAAAATATCTACCTGTGTCATGACGACCTTTTTTTCGGGTTAACCGGTGCCTAAGGGGTAGGGGCTAAGTCAGCCCTGCGCAATAGATCATAGACCGGCTGAGTTTGGGGATGATGACCATGCCAGATAAAGTAACTTTGCGCCGCCTGCTCCACCAACATACCTAAACCATCAACGCTCATCAGAGCCCCTGCGGTAGCCGCCCAGCGGGAGAATTTTGCCGCAGACCCGTAACTCATGTCATAACAGAACGCGTCGTTGACCAGGCCCGGTTGCAAAGGGACAGGTTCATCTCCGAGCCCGAAGGAGGTTGCATTAATCACTAAATCCGCAGGTTCATCCTGCAGGTTAAGAGGCCGCGCCGACAGTTCCACTCCGACTTTAGTGAATTCAGGTTGCTGCAGGAGCTTTTGCGCTTTTTCAAGCGTGCGATTCATCAGCGTTAACCGCCTGATGCCCGCCTGCAGCAACGGCAGGAGCGCGCCTTGTGCAGCACCACCAGCGCCAATCAAGAGCACATGCTTATTCTTCAAATCAACATGGTGACGGTTGGTGAGGTCGCGCAATAGACCAATACCGTCAGTATTGAACCCATGGCTTTGGCCGTCCACACCAAATTTGATGGTATTTACTGCCGCGGCTGCCTGTGCATGTTCATCAACTCTGTCCACATAGTTATAGGCATCGATCTTGAACGGCACAGTTACATTCATACCCTGGCCGCCGCTGGTCTTAAACTGATCTGCAAACTTTGCAAAACCACCTAATTCAACTTCCACCTTATCGTAAATAATTTTATCGCCTAACTGTTCGGCAAAGGCGCTATGAATTTGCGGTGAGCGGGAGTGAGCGATCGGATTCCCGACAACAAGATAATGATTTATTTTAGTAGTCTGCATATTGCTGTTTCAACGCGAGATAGCACCCTCCAGGTGCGCGGATTGTACTTACTTTAGCAGGGTTCGGCACAACCGCGGATCGACACAAAAACAGTCACGGTGTGTTAAGTGGCGCGAGACGGCAGGCGAATATAGCCAAGCTGACCCTGCTGAACAAACCCTAACAGTTCCAGGCTCACAAGCAGACTACTGACCTCATCGGCTGACAGACCCGTTTGCAGGCAGACTTCGTCCAGCGTCACCGGTAGGCCTTGAATACAAGTCAATACCAGTGAGTGCTCTTCAGAGGGTAAATGTATCTGTGGCAAGCTTTCGTGAAAGGAATCTGTTGGGTCCTCGTTTTTCTCGGCAGTGGCTTCGATGCCCAGCGCAAACAGAACATCTACCGCATCAGTCACCAGAGCTGCACCTTGTTGAATGAGGCGGTGGCAACCCGCGCTGACGCTACTGGAAACCGGGCCAGGTACAGCCATAACATCACGACCCTGCTCCAACCCCAGCCGCGCCGTGATAAGTGAACCGCTTCTTTCACCCGCTTCGATAACTACCGTCGCCCCGCAGATGCCGCTGATCAAACGGTTGCGCTCAGGAAAGTGATGTGGCCTGGGACCTCTTGATGGCGGGTACTCAGACAACAGCAGACCGTCGGCCGCGATAATCTCCGCCGCCAACTGGCGATGACGTTGCGGATAAATGTGATTCAAACCACTGCCCAGCACCGCCACGGTCAAACCTGGCTTTACAGGCGCGCCGGCATTCAGCTCAACGGCGCTCAACGCTCCACGATGGGCCGCACCGTCTATACCCAGCGCCAAACCGCTCACAATGGTCAACCCACGGAGCGACAGATCTTTTGCCATTTGCTGCGCCAGCAATCTTCCAGCGCTGGTACAACTGCGGGCGCCGACCACAGCAATGGCGCTTGTATTGTGCAGTAGTTTTATCGCGCCGCGGTAATACAGCACCAGTGGCGGATCAGGAATGATCTTCAACAGCGGTGGAAAATCAACATCAAACAAGCCCACCACTGCGCAGGATGAGGGCGCTGGCGCAGGGCGCGACGTTGATTTAGACCGCGCGCGGGCGATCTGCTTGAGGGTTTTCGCGAGACCGCCATCGAGCAAAGCAGTTTGAGGATCTACATATTGCTCCATCGCCTTGAGAATCTGGCGACGTGAATACTGGTCAAGCAAAGCAATGATCGCTGCGGTGCTTGCACTTGCGGCGCTGATGCTTTGCGGGTTTGTGGGACTTCGTTGAGACACCGCCCCAATCTACCGGTGTACAAAACACCGGTGTAGGGCTCTGAACGGCAACTGGTGTCAGAAAAACACCAGTTGCCTGGAGGTTATCAGGGGTTACGAACCTCGTCGCTCACGGCCAGCGGACGTTCGGTGTTTAACACCAGGCCATAAGACAATTTGTCGAAGGTACGGAAAATCATTAACAGACCGGCGCGCTCGCTGGGCAGACGAATGTTTTCATTCGCTATGCGATCGCGTGCTACAGCGCCTTTCTTGTAGATCGCCAGCACATTACCAACTTCAAGATTTTCGCGTTCACCACGATTGATCACTACGACGTCGTACTGACCGACCTGAGTCACACCACTGAATACTGAGATGATTTCGCCGTTGATATCGTCAACAGGGGCACTGGGAAAGAAATTTGCGTCTACGCGACGTTCTTCTGTTGGTAATACGCGATCACCAATCTGTACTTCTTCGCGGGTGCTGGTCACTGCCATGGTGGCCACATCTGCATCTTGAGCCACTGCTGTACCCAGACCAATGTAAGTCGCTTCACGCCCCAGAATTTCCTGTGTGTCGGGGTCCACATAAAGTGGTCCGCGGCGCACAAAGTTAAAAGATTCACTGTCTGCCAGCTCGCCTCGGACATAAACACGGTCACCCGCGCCCAGCACCAGTCGTTCGGCTTCGCCTTGCACTATATAAGGTGCAGCATCCAAAACAGCTGGTTCAATAACGCGGTTCTGCACGAGGAAACCCTGAATTGCATCGAGGCTGATGGCTGGAATCGAAGACTCCAACGGCGTGGCACGAATCTGAGGCTGCAGGCTGACCGTGTCTGACGGTGTTAATTTCACCGTCCGGCCAGCGTCACCGCGTCGCAGTTGCAGACGAGGTTGGCCATCAACGTAAACCAGAGCAATCTGGTCTCCGGGGTAAATAAGGTGAGGGTTGTCAATTTGCGGGTTGATCTGCCAGATTTCAGGCCACAACCAGGGCTTGGACAAAAACGTGCCGCTGATGTCCCATAAGGTGTCTCCTTTTACCACGGTATACACATCGGGGTGACCGGGTTTGAGGAATTGGCCAATGTCTTCGGCAGTGGCGGCTAAACCAACCAGCAGGCTGATTGACAGTACGCATGAAGTTAGTAAGCGCTTACATTTATTCACAGTGCTACATATCCTTTGTTTTCGTTGATTACGGGTGCACTTTGCAGGTGAATACAACCGTCGCCATGACCTGAACAGGCTTTGCTTCAAACTCATAGGCACAAAAAGCTATAATCGGCGCCATCTTAGCAGCACAATTTGGACCAATACTAGAGACAGTTCACAGGCTCTAACAACACTACTTACACCATGAGTTTATTGAATATTTTGCAATACCCCGACCCGCGCCTTAGAACGGTGGCCGCGGAAGTTACTCAATTTGGTCCGGACCTTGTTCGCTTTGCCGACGATCTGCTGGAAACCATGTATGCCGCGCCGGGTATAGGCCTTGCTGCAACCCAGGTTGATGTCCATGAGCGGATTATCGCAGTGGACGTGTCTGATAACGCCGATGCACCCCACATACTGGTTAACCCACAGTTCACCGTACACGGCGCCCTGCTTGAAACCGAAGAAGGCTGCTTATCGGTGCCCGGTTTCTATGAGCCGGTGAGTCGCGCAGAGCGCATCAGCGTGACAGCCCAGACACCTACAGGTGAAGTGTTCAGCATGGAGGCAGAGGGATTGCTGGCGGTCTGCATCCAGCATGAGTGTGATCATCTGGCGGGCAAACTGTTCGTCGACTACATCTCGAACTTGAAGCGAAACCGTATTCGCAAAAAGCTTGAGCGACAACAGAAACAACGTGCCTGAGCTTAAAACCGTTTTTGCAGGCAGCCCGGAATTTGCTGCCCGCATCTTGCAACGCCTGATTAATTCGCCCTTCAAACCCACTGCGGTATTCACCCAGCCGGACCGCCCGACAGGCCGAGGCAGGAAGGTACGCCCCAATGCAGTTAAACAACTCGCAGAATCCGCCGGCATAGAAATATTTCAGCCCAAAAGTTTACGCGATAAAGACGCGCAGGCGTTGCTTGAAAACCAGCAGGCTGACGTTTTTATCGTTGCCGCATACGGGTTGATTCTGCCTCAAGCCGTACTTGATATACCGAAGTTCGGCTGTCTTAACGTACACGCATCACTACTACCACGCTGGCGCGGCGCAGCACCTATCGAACGGGCCATCATGGCGGGCGATGAGCAAACCGGGGTGTGCATCATGGCAATGGAAGCAGGTTTGGATACCGGACCCGTGTTTGCCCAGGTAGAAGTACCCATAGGTGCAACAGCCACAGCAACTCAGCTTACCGAAAAGCTGGCTGACACCGGCGGTGAACTTCTAATCGAAGTGCTGACCACAATCGCCACATCCAAAGCAGAAAAGCGCAAACTACCCGCCCCTAGAGCGCAGGATGAAACTCTGGCCACTTACGCACACAAACTGGAAGCTTCGGATCGAAATATCGATTGGAGCGAATCAGCCAAATCCATTGCAGATAAAATCCGTGGCCTGGCCGGACGCATGCCGGTGCGCGGCATGCTCGGCGATGCACACGTTCAGATATTGGAAGCACGGCCGATTGAGCAACACCTTCCGGGTGTGGAAGCCACCCCAGCAGGCACATTAGTTGATGTTTCAAAAAGTGGCATCATCGTTCAGTGTGCAACGGATTTGTTGCAAATCACACGAATAAAAGTTGAACGAGGCAAAGGCACCGAGCTTGATCCAGCCGCTGCGATTAACGGGTACAGTGAGCTGTTTTTCCCCGGCGCACGTTTTGCGAACTGATAGGTGAGCGAACAGCATACTTCCCGTCAATGTCGCGGATTTGCGGCTAAAGGCGTCGATCTCGTTACGAAGCACGACCGAACGATAGATTGGGTTTTATCCAACCGGGCAGATTGGTTTGTGTCGCCTGAAACCCGCCATTTATTTTATGGCACCATCAGGCACTACCCAGCGCTGGTTGAGCTGGTGGCGCCGCTTTTGAATAAGCCAATGCGTGATAAAGACTCAGTGGTCTACAGTTTGATGTTAGTAGGCGCTTACCAACTTAAACTGGCAGATACGCCCGTTCACGCAGCGATCAATGAAACCGTTAACGCAACCAGCTGTATCAGTCGACCCTGGGCGCGCGGGCTGGTGAATGCCGTCTTGCGAAAAGTCACATCCCTTGACATAAAACAAGATCAATCGTTCGGTCACCCTCCATGGATGGCTGACGCCGTACGCGACGCATGGCCCGATCAGGCAGACGAAATATTGCTAGCCGATGGCCTGCGAGCGCCTATGATTCTGCGCGTTAATCTAGCTGAAACTAGCCGTGATGAATATCTCAAACGATTGATCGAAAACAATATTAGTGCGGTCAAAGGCGATGCCGATCAGAGCATTATTTTAGCGCAAGCGCAGCCAAGCAGTACTTTGCCAGGTTGGCTTGAAGGTGAAGTTGCTGTGCAGGACATGGGTGCTCAATTTGCCGCGCCGCTGGCATTAGTGCAAGGACCAGGACGGGCGGAAGTCAGAGACAGCAGAGCAACGCATCGACAACGCATTCTGGACGCCTGCGCAGCTCCCGGCGGAAAACTCGCTCATCTCATTGAGATCAGCAGCGCAAAAACAGCAGCAGCGGATGCCGGATCTTTACCACCAGAGATCGTCGCCATTGATATCAACCCGGAACGAGTGGCGCAAACTGAGGCGGTACTGGCACGCCTGGGCCACGCATGTAAGCTGACGGTAGGCGACGCCACAGCACTTAGCTGGTGGGACAGTGAATATTTTGATCATATCCTGCTGGACGCACCCTGCAGTGGAACCGGCACTATCCGACGCCATCCGGATATCAAACTACTCTTAAAGGAATCAGCTATTGCGGAGCATGCTGCGTTGCAGCTGCAGATACTCAACAACCTGTGGCGAACACTGACACCAGGCGGTACTCTGCTGTACTGCACCTGTTCAATCCTGCCGTTAGAGAATGATGGTGTGATCAGCCAGTTTATCGAACAACCCGACAACAACGCCAAGGTGTGCAGCATTGCTTTACCTACCGGCCAACCAACAGAATACGGCTGGCAGCTTTTACCTACCGATCCAAACACCGATGGTTTCTATTATGCCCGGCTGCAGAAAGTTGCTTAAAAACATGAGAGCTCCATGAAAATTCTTATTCTGGGCGCAGGTCAGGTTGGCGGTACGTTAGCTGAAAACCTCGCCAAAGAATCTTTTGACGTCACTCTGGTCGATGAACAGGCGAGCCGCTTGCAGGAGTTGGCTGAAAGACTCGATATTCAAACGATCCAAGGCTGGGCATCTCATCCGGATGTACTGCGCCGAGCTGGCGCAGATGACGCCGACATTCTTGTGGCTGTCACCTCCAGTGACGAAGTCAATATGATTGCCTGCCAGGTATGTTATTCGCTGTTCCGGACCCCTCTGAAAATTGCCCGGGTCCGATCTTTGTCATACCTCACCCGAGAGGGATTTTTCAGCAAAGAACACATGCCCATTGATGTGCTGATAAACCCGGAGCAGGTGGTTACCAATCACATTCATGAGCTGTTGAAACATCCCGGCGCTCTACAGGTATTGGATTTTGCAGACGGCCGGGTACAGCTGGTCGCAATGCGCGCGTATTACGGTGGGCCGCTGGTAGGGCAGGCTTTAAGCTTTCTACGTGAACATATGCCCAACGCGGATACACGGGTAGCGGCCATATTCAGGCGGGGAAAGGCGATTATTCCTGAAGGCAACACGGTTATAGAAGCGGATGACGAAGTGTTTTTTATCGCTGCACGAGAACACATCGATGCGGTGATGGCAGAACTACGCAAAGTAGAACGACCCTTCAAACGTATCATGATCGCCGGAGGCGGCAATGTTGGCGCACGACTTGCCCAAGCTGTGGAAAACAACTACGCCGTTAAACTTCTGGAATACAGCGAACCACGCGCTAAATTTCTCGCAGATCAACTGACCAAAACCGTTGTGCTGCAGGGCAATGCCACCGACAGAGACTTGTTGTTAGAAGAAAACATAGAACAGTGTGACGCTTTTTGCGCGGTCACCAACGACGACGAAGTTAATATCATGTCGTCGCTGATGGCTAAGCGCCTGGGCGTACGCCAGGTCATCACTCTTATCTCCAAGCCAGCTTACGTCGATCTGGTCCAAGGGGGCGAAATTGATATCGCGGTCAGCCCGCAACAGGCCACTACCAGCACTTTGTTATCTCACGTCAGGCGTGCGGATGTTGCTCGCGTTCACAGTCTGCGGCGGGGCGCAGCAGAAGCGATTGAGGCAATCGCCCATGGCGACTCTAAAAACTCAAAGGTAGTGGGGCGCCGCATCAGTGAAATAGACCTGCCTAACGGTTGCTCAATTGGCGCCATCGTAAGGGGTAACGAAGTACTCATTGCGCATGACAATGTGCTGGTTGAGTCTGACGATCACGTCATTCTTTTCCTTGTCGACAAACGTCAGGTGCGCGCTGTCGAAAAGCTGTTTCAGGTTGGCGTTTCGTTCTTCTGAGCGGCGCCTGACATACTATGCATCTTGCGGTTATTTTTCGCGTTATCGGTACGCTCCTGACGTTTTTCAGTTTCACCTTTCTAATCCCGGGCCTGTTGGGTCTGGCCTATGGTGAGAACACGACCACTACTTTCGGTTTAGCGTTCATCATCACCCTCGTGGTTGGTCTGGCTTTGTGGCTGCCCCTACGCGGCAACCGTGAATTGCGCGGCGGCGATGGCTTTCTGATCACCGCTTTGTTCTATATCGGCCTGGGTCTGTTTGGCGCAATCCCTCTATATTTTGCCGACTCCACCAACTTGAGCTTCACAGACGCTGCGTTCGAGTCCATGTCTGGTTTAACCACAACCGGCGCAACGGTGATCACCGGCCTTGATGAATTGCCCAAGTCCCTGCTCATTTATCGACAGTTACTGCAGTGGCTGGGTGGCATGGGCATCATTGTTCTGGCGGTCGCCATATTCCCGATGTTGGGCATCGGTGGCATGCAGTTGTATCGAACTGAATCACCAGGACCGCTGAAAGATAACAAACTGACGCCACGCATCACCGAAACCGCAAAAGCGTTGTGGTACATCTATCTGAGCCTGACCATCGCCTGTGGCTTGGCTTATTGGGCCGCTGGCATGACGCCGTTTGATGCCATCAGCCACAGCTTTTCCACGGTGGCTATTGGCGGCTTCTCAACCCACGATGCCAGCATGGGCTACTTCGCGAGCCCATTAATCGAATCTGTGGCAATTGTTTTCATGCTGCTCTCAGGCATCAACTTCGGTCTGCACTTCCTCGTATGGCGCAGGCGCAACCCATTACACTATTTTCAGGACGCAGAAGTAAAAACCTACCTGGCCGTGCTGGCCACCGTCGCCGCTATTGTCATCTGGGTGTTGTACAGACATCCGTTGCCCGGTGTCTCGCCGATCCGTGACGGATTGTTTCAAACCATCTCTGTTGCAACCACTACCGGTTTCACTACCCAGAACTTCAGTTTGTGGCCTTCAGTCACCCCCATACTTTTATTGTTAGCCGCATTTGCAGGCGGTTGCGCTGGATCGACTGCTGGTGGCATCAAGATGATTAGGGTGCTGATGATTTATCTGCAGGGCATGCGCGAAGTTAAGCGCCTGATTCATCCCAACGGCGTCTTCCCAATCAAACTCAACAATGCGCCGGTTTCAGATCGCCTGATACAAGCGGTCTGGAGTTTTTTCAGCGTTTATGTGATCGTCTTTCTGCTGATGGTCACCGCTGTTATGTTGATTGGCGACCTCGATTTTGTCACTGCTTTTTCTGCCGTTGGGGCAAGCTTGAATAATCTTGGCCCGGGTCTGGGCGACGTTGCGCTGAATTACGCAAGTCTACCGGCATCCGTTAAGTGGCTACTGATGTTTACCATGATGCTGGGGCGGCTGGAAATATTTACCTTGCTGGTTCTGCTGACACCCGCCTACTGGCGCCGATAAACGTTGTCTCGGCCACCCGATGGTGGTCGCTTGAAGCGTTTATATTCCCACTGATATTGCTCAGGCGCTCTTCTCACTACCCGCTCTATGCTGCGGTTCAGAACTTCAGCACAACCCTGGGCATCCAGACCTTCTATCGACTCAACAAGAGATTCAAACCGCGCAACATAGCCGCAGCCGTCCTCACTTTTCTTACGCTGAACCGAACCAATAATCACATCGGGCGCGGTCTTATCAATCAGGCGATGAACCAGACTCATGGTCAGCGCCGGGTGGCCAAAGAAGTCGGCATAAACACCTGCACTACGATCCGGCACCTGGTCCGGCAAAATAGCCACAAGTTTGCCCTTTTTAAGCACCCGCAGGATGCTACGCATTCCTGCCGTATCAATCGCAAACAGTTCACCACCAAAACGTTCCCGCGTTGCAAGAATCGCGGGTTCAAGAGCGGCTACTTTCGGAGGGGCGTAAAGTGCGGCAAAGCTATAGTTCAAACCCAGAAAAGCACACAGCAGCTCCCAGTTGCCAAAGTGTGGGACCAGCAGCAGAACGCCTCGATCACTGTTGTAGGCCTGTTTTAATAAACTTTCTCCTTCAACACTCTGTATTTGCGCCATCAGTTCCTGCTCGGACCAGTGGGTCATTTGCGCAAACTCAAAGACCAGCAACACCATGTCAGCCAGGCTCTGCCTGACCAATACACTCACCTCACGCTCGGAAAGCTTGGGAAAACAAAGTTGTATGTTGACCCGGCTGATCTTTGCCGCATCACTGTCGATGATCAACAGGAAACGCGCTGTCAGCGCTGCCAGCCGGGTGGCCAGGCGCGGCGAAGGAAGTTGAGCCAGCCACAGCCCCCAGCGGACAATCTGTGACATCATTGTATTCTCAGACATGGCACTCTTTATTGGACCAATGAATTAATAGACCGATGGATCAAAAAATTGACAACTCACTGCAGCTGATACTGCTTGACCGGGACGGCGTTATCAACGAAGACTCGCCGGACTTCATCCGCAGCGCGGACCAGTGGCAACCTATACCCGCAGCAATTGATGCCATTGTGATGCTGCAACAACATTTCGCCGTTGCCGTTTGCACCAATCAATCTGGCATCGGCAGGGGATATTTCGACGTCGCCACGCTGCTTCAGATGCATGAGAAAATGAACAACCTGATTAAAGCTGCGGGAGGCGTCCCGGTTGATGTGTTTTTCTGTCCACACAACCCCGATGCGGGTTGTGACTGCAGAAAACCTAAACCAGGCCTTCTGCAGACGGCTATGGCTGCGCAGAAACATCGTGCTGCCAACACGTTGTACGTCGGCGACTCAGAAAAAGACCTGCTTGCCGCTGAAGCCACTGGCTGCCACGCCAGTCTGGTTTTAACCGGCAAAGGTCAGCAAACCCGATTAACACCAACAGGCCAGGCGAACAAATGGGTTGCACCGAACCTGATGGCATTGGCCAAAACACTGACTGCGCAACTCTCAGACGTCTAGATTAACCACTGACAATGCGTTTGTTTCGATGAACTCTCGACGCGGTTCAACCTGGTCTCCCATCAGCGTGGTGAAGATCTGATCCGCGCCGATAGCGTCGTCTACTGTTACCTGCAACATGCGTCGCACATCAGGATCCATTGTTGTTTCCCAGAGCTGCGAAGGGTTCATCTCGCCAAGACCTTTGTAACGCTGAATATCTACGCCCCGGCGAGCCTCCGCTATAAGCCAACTATAAGCGTCATGGAAATGACTGATCGCCTCAGT
The DNA here is from genome assembly GCA_905231905.1 of Symbiodinium pilosum. Classification (NCBI taxonomy): domain Eukaryota; class Dinophyceae; order Suessiales; family Symbiodiniaceae; genus Symbiodinium; species Symbiodinium pilosum. The sequence goes on from CAJNIZ010022223.1 coordinate 681,735, forward strand.
TTTTTCTCCACGCTGAACGTAAGCACCTTCGCCCAACAACTCATCTAAGTCATCTACAGTTGATGCTATAGCACGATAATCTGCACCAGTGAAAAATGCATGATTAAAGATTAGGCGTTCCGTGGCACCTTTAAGCAGTATATTCACGATTGGGATATAAACCTGATGCTCACTATCAAATTCAACTTCAACGCTAGCATTGTTGCCCACCCCATCTTCCAACAGTTTTGAAAAGCTGTTTGCCCAAGCCCGCATGTCTGTCTCAGACCGCATCATCTCCGGGGTTACTTTTGGCAAGCGCAGAAGGAGCCGAGAGACCACTTCAGGAAATTTTCGTTCAAGACGAGTTAAGCGTTTCAGCACGTCCTGCATTTGTACAACTAAAGTCTCTAACGCTTCGCCCTGAATGGGCGGCGCTTCGTTATTTACAAAAAGCTTGGCATCCTGCAGTGCCAGCTCCAGGAAGTATGCTGTCAGTTCATCATCATCTTTAACGTAGCGTTCCTGTTTACCTTTCTTGGCTTTATACAAAGGTGGTTGCGCAATAAAGATATGGCCTCTTTCCAGCAGCTCGGGCATCTGACGAAAGAAAAATGTTAGTAGCAATGTTCTTATGTGCGAACCATCCACATCCGCATCGGTCATGATCACTACGCTGTGATAGCGCAACTTATCTATATTGAACTCATCCCGACCAATACCGCAGCCCAACGCCGTGACCAGCGTACCAACCTCCTGAGAGCCCAGCATTTTGTCAAAGCGTGCTTTCTCAACATTCAGGATTTTGCCCCGTAAAGGCAGTATGGCTTGAGTCCTTCGGTCTCGACCTTGTTTCGCTGAGCCTCCCGCTGAATCGCCCTCCACCAGGAACAGTTCAGAGAGAGCGGGGTCTTTTTCCTGGCAATCAGCAAGCTTACCGGGCAACCCTGCAATATCCAGCGCACCTTTGCGGCGGGTCATTTCTCGGGCTTTGCGCGCCGCTTCGCGGGCGCGAGCCGCATCAATCATTTTTCCAACTAAAGCGCGAGCATCCTGTGGGCGCTCCTCCAGGTATTGAGAGAAGTATTTGTACAACTCCTGCTCTACCGCTGTTTTCACTTCGCTGGAGACAAGCTTCTCTTTCGTCTGCGAAGAAAATTTAGGGTCTGGTACCTTTACGGATACCACTGCGGTTAGGCCCTCACGAGCATCATCACCCGTTGTGGTGACCTGTGCTTTTTTCAGCAACCCTTCGCGCTCTATATACGTATTTAAAGTTCGAGTCAGGGCTGCCCGGAAGCCTGCCATATGGGTGCCGCCGTCTCCTTGAGGGATATTGTTGGTATAAGCGAATACCTGCTCCTGAAAAGAGTCATTCCATTGCATCGCAACCTCAACACCTATGCCATCTTCTCGCTGGATGTTGAAGTGAAACTCTTCGTTTACAGTGGATTTATTGCGATTCAGGTATTCAACAAACGCTTTCAGGCCACCTTCATAGTAAAAAAGGTCCTCTTTGCCAGTGCGTTCATCAATCAGGTTGATGCGTACACCTGAATTAAGGAAGGCCAGTTCGCGCAGTCTCTTTGCCAATATTTCGTATTGAAAAACCGGGTTAGGAAAGGTTTCAGGAGAAGGCTTAAAATAACACTCGGTGCCTTTCTGGGTAGTTTCGCCAACTTCTCTGACCGGTGCCTGGGGGACACCGTCGCGATACTCCTGCTCGTAAACCTTGCCATCCCGACGTACGGTCAGCAGAAGTCGCTCTGACAGGGCATTTACCACAGATACGCCCACGCCGTGCAACCCGCCTGAAACCTTGTAGCTGTTTTCATCAAACTTACCGCCGGCATGCAAGGTGGTCATAATAACCTCTGCAGCACTGACGTTTTCTTCCGGATGAATATCTACCGGGATGCCTCTCCCGTTATCTTTAACGGTAATGGCCTCTTCTGGATGCATAACTACAAATACTTCATCGCAGTGGCCGGCTAAAGCCTCATCAATGGCGTTATCAACCAGTTCCTGCACCATATGGTGCAGCCCCGTGCCATCTTCAGTATCACCTATGTACATACCCGGCCGCTTTCGAACGGCGTCTAAACCGCGTAATACAGTGATACTGCCGGAATCGTACTTATTTTCGTCTGACATATTGTCCTTTGCCCTATAGGGGTATGGGTAGCGGGTCTATCCGGTCTTGTTCCACGTGAAACACTTTCAAACCGGGCAGTTGTTTAACCCAATCCGCGCTTAAATCCAGCGCTTCGGTCGAGGTAGCAATTACCTGACAATCTAAAGTAAGCAACGTGCTTACTAATTGCTGCCATCGATTTCCATCGAGTTCAGCTCCAAAATCATCGATCAGGAAAACAAGTCGCTGTCCGATTCGATCGCTGAGTAGCTTCGCTTGTGCCAGTAGCACTGCACTAGCGATCAGTTTTGCCTGCCCCCGTGAAACCACATCCACTGCGGGACGCCCATTCGTAGTGAACACCAAATCACCCCGATGAGGCCCCCTCTGTGTCGCCCCGAATTTTACATCGCGCGCATAAGATTCGCTCACTTTTTTATCTGCGTCTTCAGCAGACACAAGGCCACCCCAGTCATAGCTCAACTCCACGTCGAGACTGGCGTTCAATTCCTTCATGAGCCCGCGGAATACCAGTGAGAGCCCAGCTACGTACTTAGCTCGTGAAGTGCTGATACTGATCGCATAATCACGGTATTGCTGAAACCAGGGATCCTCTGCAATCGTCGACTGGGACGTTGCAAGCTGTTTAAGCCAGGCGTTACGCTGGCTGAGGACACGCCGATAATACCCAGACGATTCAAGAAAGGTTTGTTCCACGTGAAACAAACCCCAGTCCAGAAACGCTCTGCGCCCGCCTGGCGAACCTAGGACCAGGTCTGCCGCGTCAGGCAGCAGGGTTTGAATCGGTAAAATCTGCGCCAGAGCGGAGGCCTTTGCTGTTTTTTCGCCGCCTAACCGCAATTCAGTTGTACCACTTGTACTGCGTTGGGTGCCCAGCTTTGTGATCACACCTTCGTCGGATACAACCTCGCCAGTAACCACCAGCGCGATTTCACCCTGTCGGACCACCGGTTGGATTCTGTGCGTTCTGAAAGATCTACCTCTAGCCAGCACGTGTATGGCTTCAAGCAGTGCCGTTTTTCCAGCACCATTATCGCCGGACAGATAGTTGAACCCAGGACTGAGTTCTATCTCCTGATCAACAAAATTACGAAAATTAAAGATATGCAAGCGCTGAAGGTGCACTTGTTACGGGCCTTACAGCCTCATAGGCATAACAACGTAACTCGCTGACTCGTTGCCTATACCCTCTATCAGGGCTGAACTGTTGGCATCTGAAACACTCAACCTGACTGAATCAGTTTGCAGAACACCAAGCACATCGAGTAGATAGCTCACGTTAAATCCAATTTCGAGCTCATCACCATTGAACTCAACAGCAACAATCTCTTCAGCCTCTTCCTGCTCCGGGTTGTTAGCCTGAATGGTTAACAACTCCGGTGCAACAATCAGCCGTACGCCACGGTATTTTTCATTGGACAGAATTGCAGCACGCTGAAATGCATGCCGCAGAGTTTCGCGATCTCCGACCAGTGCTCTTGAGCCATCGGTTGGAACAACTTTTTCATAATCCGGAAACTGGCCATCCACTAACTTGGTTGTCAGGGTATATTCCCCTGTTTTTGCGCGAAGGTGGTTACCACCCAACTGCAACTCAATAGTTTCACCTTCGCCATCTAAAAGCCTGGCCAGCTCTAAAACACCCTTTCGAGGTACAATAGCCTGCACCCTTTGTGCAACACCAGGGTTGCTGCAATCTTTGGTGCTCATCGCCAGCCGGTGACCATCTGTAGCAACGGCACGAATATGCTCACCGGTTACTTCAAACAACATGCCATTGAGAAAATAGCGCACATCCTGTTGAGCCATAGCAAAGCCCACTTCATCAATCAGACCACGGACGTCGGCTTGCTTAAGCTGCAGCGCAACATCGGCTTCGCCGCCGGGCACTTTCGGAAAATCTTCTGCGGGCAATGTTGCAAGCGTAAACCGGCTGCGTCCAGATCGCACGATCGCCCGATCAGCCTCAACACTTACAGTAACTTCTGAGCCATCACCTAATGAACGCCATATATCTGCCAGTTTTCTTGCTGGCAGCGTAGCCTCACCCGGCTGCTGAACATCCGCGTCACATTCCGCAACCAATTCAACTTCCAGGTCTGTACCGGTAATTTCAAGACGATTATCTTTCGCCTTAAATAGAAGGTTCGATAACACAGGCAAAGTCTGCCTGCGTTCAACCACTCCGGTGACCAACTGCAACGGGCGAAGTAGTTGTTCACGTTGAATTGTAAATTTCATGATGTCCTCGGCTAGCCCGATAGTTGTCGTGATAAATTTTTATGGTCTTCCGCTAGGTCAATGCTGGATTCACGTAGTTCAGCAACCTTGCGGCAGGCGTGCAGCACTGTTGTATGGTCCCTTCCGCCAAACGCATCACCAATTTCCGGTAAGGAGTGATTTGTTAACTCTTTGGCCAGCGCCATCGCCACCTGGCGAGGTCGGGCGATTGTCCGATTGCGCCGTTTAGATAACAGGTCCGCAATTTTAATATTGTAATAGTCAGCAACGGTACGTTGAATATTATCAATAGATATTTGCCGGTCTTGAATGGCAAACAAATCCCGCAGGGCACGTTTAACCTGTTCGATACTGATATGCGCGCCTGTAAAACGGGCGTTTGCTATAACCCGCCGTAGTGCACCCTCCAGTTCACGCACGTTAGAACGAATTCGCTCCGCGATAAAAAACGCAACCGCCGGATCCAGGTCAACCCGCTCGGCTTCAGCTTTTTTCATCAGAATAGCAACGCGGGTTTCCAACTCTGGTGGCTCTACTTCAACCGTCAAGCCCCACACAAAACGCGACTTCAGCCGATCTTCAAGACCATCAATCTCTCGTGGATAACGATCACAGGTCAACACCATCTGATGACCACGCTCAAGCAGTGCATTAAAGACGTGGAAAAATTCTTCCTGAGATCGCAGTTTTTTTGCGAAGAACTGAATATCGTCTATCAGCAGTGCATCTACAGAGCGGTAATACTGCATGAAATCCTGCATGGTACCTTGCTGCAGCGCTTTAACCATATCCTGTACAAACTTCTGCGAATGCAGGTATACCACTTTTGCATCAGGGTTAACTTTCAGTATTTCGTTACCAACCGCCTGCATCAGGTGTGTCTTGCCTAGACCAACACCCCCGTATAACAGCAGCGGGTTATAAGCGATCCCTGAATTGCTGGCGACCTGCAGCGATGCCGCTTTAGCCAACTCATTCGACTTACCTTCTACAAATGTGTCGAAGGTAAACTCACCATTCAGATTGTGCGTAGGTTTTGGTGTCTGCCGCAGACCATCTGCTCGCAGCGGCACGCCAGGCAGGCTTTGCCCCACACTCAACATAATTTCTAATTCTTCATCTATACCACTGACCTGGCTGACCAGATCCTGGATACGCTGCAGATAGGTCTGTCGCACTTCATCTTCTACATAGATATTCGGCGCAAGAAGCGATACTGAACCATCATCTATTCGAACCTGCAGGGGTTTGATATATGTATCAAACTGGTCTTCTGCAATTTCATCGGCGAGCCTACCTAAGCACTGTTGCCAAATGCTATGTCCCACTAAACATGCCCCCAAGACATTTGCGCCGTCTTTTTGTCCAGCGCTATAAATATTTTTATTTCTTATTTCGCCTGTCAATCACACCAGCTTCAGCTGTTTACTCTTTCTTCAGGGTCGCAAACACCGCCCTTTATTGGGTTGACAAGTTAGCCAACGGGGTGGAGCTACGCGCGAACCATCAGGAAGGATTGATGAGGCAGCGAACGAATTTATTTAAGCTTAAGCGACTTAAAATAGCTATGCAGAACTTGCAAAAACCCTGCAAAAAAAATCTACCTCAGTAAATTCAATTGCTTACAGCGGTCATCAGCAGAAGGGTTCTGTCACCCCCCGTTCGCAGTTTGTGCGCAACCTGCTGAAGAACCTGTGGATAACTTCTGGCAAACGACTTACACACAAACTCAATGGTCTTTACGCACAGTCCCCAAAGCCTATTTTCCACAACCTAAACCGCCAGGTTAGGCTATGCGTTTCAGCAACTTAAACCACTTAACCACAGGCATGGCCTCCCTAAACAAACAACAACAATAATTCTTTAATATATAACTATCTTATTATTTGACTCCTAAGACACGTGTCCATAGAATCTCGCACCCGTATTTTCGATGGCCAAGTTGAGTAGGACATGAAAAGAACATTTCAGCCCAGTAATCTGAAACGTGCACGTACCCATGGCTTTCGTTCACGAATGGCCACTAAAGCAGGCCGTAAAGTGCTTAATGCACGTCGAGCTAAAGGTCGTAAGCGCATAGCAGTTTAATCTGTAACAGGCCTAACCAGTCTAAGACAATGGTGCAGCAAGCTAATAACGCAGGTTTGCTCCAAGATAGAGCCCGCTCCTCACGTAAACTGACGTAACCAGACACAAACAAGTGCAGGTAAGTGTGGTGACTACGTTCCCAAAATCGTCACGACTGTCAAACGCTGCTGAATTCACAGCGGTATTCAGAAACTCAGAGATAAATCTTTCCACCGGTCCGTTACGTATTCGCGCATTTTCAAATAGAATGCGCTGCGCTCGGCTAGGCTTGGTGGTCAGCAAGAAAGGCAACCCTAGAGCTAATCGGCGTAATCGTTTGAAACGCCTGATAAGGGAGCGTTTCAGAGCACAAAGGCTTCAATTGCCAGACGTGGATATCGTGGTACAGGTGTTTGGGCAAATTGAAGACGCACAGCTTGTTACCTTGCTAGATAAACAGTTTTTACGTATCGCTCGTGAATTGGGATAGCTTTGACAGTAAATACTCACCAACAGTTAGCCATGACAGATAGTTGTCAGGTCAACAACAACAAGCCAGCACTTCCCGCTGCCAGGTTGGGTCTAGCTGCTCGGTTCGGAGTAGGTTGTATACGCTTATATCAGATAACGCTGAGCCCCTGGCTGGGCAATCAGTGTCGTTTTTATCCCACTTGTTCACACTACGGAATCCACGCCATATCAACTCACGGGCTTGCTAAAGGTCTGTGGTTAACAGTTAAGAGACTCAGCAAATGCCAGCCTTTTCATCCAGGTGGCATCGACGAAGTGCCACAGGCTAACGGCAAACCATCGCGTCCAAGCAGCGCTAAATAGGAAAGATCATGTTACCTCCAGAAATCCAACGTATTGTGCTGCTGGTTGCGCTTGCCGCTACAGGCTATTTAATGATTCTGGCCTGGAACGATGACATGCAGGAAGCGAAAGCACCGGTACATTATGACGAAGCACCTTTGTCCGTTAACGGCATGGATACACCCGCTGTCACTGTAGGGGATTTACCGCAAACTCAGGCATCACCTTCAGCAAGCGGCAGCGATATACCTGATGCTTCCCTGCTTGCTCCGGGTAACACTGCGTCCGTGGACCCGAGCACCATAACTGCTTTGCCCGCTGCTTCGAATCTGCTGGAGGTCACCACGCCTACTTTGCACGTCTGGATTGATCTGGTGGGAGGCGACATCGTCCGTGTACAGCTGCCTGAATTTCCTATTGAAATTGACCAACCAGACATTCATTTTCAGCTGTTAAACAACTCAGCATCGCAAACCTACATTGCACAAAGTGGTCTGATTGGTCCGGATGGCCCGGATGCTGGGCCCGGACGAGCGGTTTACACCACAGAGCAAAGCAAAGTGAGGATTGCAGCTGGCGAAGAAAAAGAAGTAGTTCTGCGTCATGTAGCCGATGGTGTGCGCATGGATAAAGTCTTCACATTCCGCGGTGATGACTATCTGGTTGATGTACGTTTCGAACTCGCTAATCTCAGTAGTGCAACCAAACAAGCGGCGATGTTTGCGCAAATCAAGCGCGATACCCGCCCGCCGCCAAATCAGGATTCATTTGCTCTAGCGCCAAGACCTTACCTCGGCGCGGCGCTGACTACCCTGGATGAGCGTTATAAAAAGGTCGATTTTGAAGACATTGATGATGATGGCCCTCTTGATGAAACGCTGAACGGGGGTTGGATTGCTTTTCTACAGCACTATTTTCTGTCTGCCTGGATTGCGCCAGCAGAACAAACCAACCGCTTCAACGCGCGTCGCAGCGCAGATGGCACCTACCTGTTTGGCTTTACCAGCCCACTGCAACAGGTAGCGCCCGGCGCGACAGGTACCTGGGATGCACAGTTTTATGCGGGCCCTAAAGACCAGAAACGTCTGGAAGAGATTGCAGAGAACCTGAACCTCACCGTGGACTACGGATTTCTGTGGTGGATTGCTGTGCCCCTGTTCTATCTGCTTGATTTCCTGCACGGTCTGGTAGGCAACTGGGGGCTGGCCATCATCCTGCTCACAGTGGTAGTGAAAGTCGTTTTATATCCGCTGTCAGCAGCAGGTTATAGATCAATGGCCAACATGCGTCGTGTGGCGCCATTGATGAAGCGATTGCAGGAACGTTACGGCAGCGATCGCGAGAAGTTGTCTAAAGAAATGATGGCACTGTATAAAAAAGAAGGTGCCAACCCCCTGGGCGGCTGTCTGCCCATGTTGCTGCCCATGCCGATTTTTATTGCGCTTTACTGGGTACTGTTTGAATCCGTTGAACTGCGCCAGGCACCGTTTTTCCTGTGGATCAACGATCTCGCGGTAATGGATCCGTTTTTCATCCTGCCGTTGTTAATGGGTGCCAGCATGTACTGGATGCAGACTCTTAACCCCCAGGTTGGTGATCCATTGCAGATCAAAATGATGAAGATGATGCCCATCATGTTTACCGTGCTGTTTCTGTTCTTCCCCGCCGGTCTGGTGCTGTACTGGTTGGTCAACAACGTGTTGTCTATTGCACAGCAGCAATATGTCTACAAAAAAGTTGAAAAAGCTCAAGCTGCTAAGTCTTAGGTAATGCAGTGGCCACTTCTCTGCACGATGATCTGATAGCGGCCGTTGCCACGCCTCCGGGTCAGGGAGGTATCGGTGTTATCCGATTATCAGGCAGGGGTGCCGCTGAAGTCGCCAGGTCAATCTGTAATCAGACGCTGGTACCCAGGCATGCAACCTACTGTAAATTCAGCGACGGTCATGAAGTAATCGATGAAGGCATTGCCATTGCCTTTGCGCAATCCGCATCATTCACCGGTGAAGAAGTAGTAGAACTCCAGGGTCATGGTGGCCCGGTTGTACTGCAGCGGCTGCTTGACCTGGTTTGCCAGCATGGCGCCCGTCTGGCCAGACCAGGAGAATTCAGTGAACGCGCGTTTCTAAATGGAAAACTTGATTTAGCTCAGGCCGAAGCCATAGCGGACCTTATCTCCAGTTCTTCAGTGGCTGCGGCGCGCGCTGCAGTGCGCTCACTACAGGGGGCTTTTTCCAATGAGGTTCATGGCGTTGCTGAACATCTGGCCAAACTCAGGGTACTGGTGGAAGCCTGTATAGATTTTCCTGATGAAGACGTTGAATTTCTGCAGACAGGTCAGGTTGTGGCGCGTCTACAACAGGGTATTGACCGCCTGCAGCAACTCAAGCTGGATTCTGTGCAGGGTCAATTGTTGAACGAAGGCGCATCTGTTGCTCTGCTTGGGGCGCCAAATGCAGGGAAATCCAGTTTGCTGAACGTGCTGTCCGGTGAAGAAGCCGCTATTGTCACAGATATACCCGGGACCACCCGGGATCTACTGAAAGTCGACTTACTGCTGGATGGGTTGCCCCTGCGTCTGGTGGATACTGCCGGACTGCGCGAGAGTGCTGACCAAGTAGAGCAGATGGGTGTAGCCCGCGCCAAGGCTCAGGCTCAGCAGGCGGATCTTCTGCTGATAGTCGTGGATGCCACTGCCATAGCAGCCACCGGGTTAGATGCTTATGTCTCGGATCTGCTCAGCAGCGTGAATGTAGATCTGGACTCACTTCCTGCCATCGTGGTTCTCAACAAAATCGACCTGTTGCCAGAACCGGAAACAGCGTTTGCCGGCGACTTCATCATTGTGCAGGTGTCTGCTTTACAGGGCACCGGATTGTCGAATCTGCGTGCCGCTATCAAAGATAGACTGGGTTTTAATCAAAGCGAAAGCGGGTTTATTGCTCGTGCCAGGCATGTGGCTGCACTGGAGCTGGCCCTGGACCATCTGGATGAGGCAAAACGACTCATAGATCTGGGTGAAGACACCGAGATAGCAGCCGAAGAGATGCGTTTTGCCCACAATGCCCTGGGTGAAATTGTTGGAACGGTTACCCCGGATGACCTGTTGGGCCGAATATTCAGTGAATTCTGTATAGGCAAGTAACCCGGCATCTCTCCAGGTGGTTAAGTGCCTGGCTAATTTCAGCGCTTCCAATCAGACTAACAGCCACTATACTTTGCGGCCGAATTTACCAGGGTATTCAGGCACATAATGCTGTATCCAGACCATTTTGATGTAATTGTCATCGGCGGCGGCCACGCAGGCACGGAAGCAGCCGCTGCGTCGGCGCGCATGGGCGTGCGGACGCTATTGTTGACCCAGAATATTGAAACCATAGGTCAGATGTCCTGCAATCCAGCTATTGGTGGTATTGGTAAGAGTCATCTGGTGGCTGAAATTGACGCCATGGATGGTCTGATGGGTAAAGCCGCAGATCTGTCAGGCATACATTTCAAGGTATTGAACGCCAGTAAAGGACCGGCTGTAAGAGCTACCCGTGCTCAGGCGGATCGGGCTTTGTACAAAAACGCCATACGTGATCTGTTAGAACACCAGCCCAATCTGCATATCTTCCAGCAGTCGGTTACCGACTTTGTGATAGAAAATGATCGTGTAAAAGGCGTTGATACACAGATGGGGTTGCGCTTTTCCTGTGACAGTATTGTGTTGACCACGGGTACCTTTCTAGGTGGAAAAATTCATATCGGCACAGAAAACCATGCTGGTGGACGTGCAGGAGATGCTCCTTCGATTGCGTTGGCCGAGCGCTTGCGCGCCTTGCCATTCAGAGTGGGTCGCTTGAAAACCGGTACCCCGCCGCGCATTGATGGACGCACGGTTGACTTCAGCGAGCTGCAGGCACAACCAGGTGACGATCCGAGACCGACGATGTCATTGTTGGGTGATCCTGCCACACACCCACGACAGGTTGACTGCTACATTACAGAAACAAACGCACAGACTCACGACATCATCCAGAACAATATAGAACGATCTGCGATGTACAGCGGTGCTATTGAAGGAGTTGGCCCTCGCTACTGTCCCAGTATTGAAGATAAAGTTGTGCGTTTTGCAGACAAAACATCGCATCAGATTTTTATTGAACCTGAAGGTCTCAACACAACGGAGCTTTATCCCAACGGTATTTCTACCAGCCTGCCGTTTGATGTGCAGTTGCAGTTTGTGCGCAGCATAAAAGGGTTTGAAAATGCACATATTTCCAGACCGGGTTACGCCATTGAATACGACTACTTTGATCCTCGAGACTTGAATTATTCGTTAGAGACAAAAGCGATCAGCGGGCTATATTTTGCGGGTCAGATTAACGGCACCACAGGTTATGAAGAAGCGGGTGCGCAAGGTTTGCTGGCAGGCATTAACGCTGCTCGTAGTGTGCGGGGTGAAATGCCCTGGGAACCCCGTCGTGATGAAGCGTACATAGGCGTGTTGGTAGATGATCTGATCAATCTGGGTACCAGCGAACCATATCGTATGTTTACCAGTCGTGCGGAATTTCGTCTGCGTTTAAGACAGGACAATGCAGACCAGCGGTTAACGCAAACTGGTGTTGTGCTGGGTGTAGTAGGTACAGACAGAGCCCAGGCATTTGAGAAAAAGCTGGCTGGGTTAGGTTCGTTGCATAAAGATGTTGGTGCGACTCGTGTAGTACCCGCCTCCAACGAAGAAAAAATGTTGGGCGTATCTCTGAATAAACATACAGAGTTAGCTGCGGTGCTGAGACGTCCGGAAGTGACGACACAGAACTTTGCACAACTGTTCCCGGAGGTAGACATCAGCCTGATAGAACAGGTCATGATAGAAACAAAGTATGCAGGTTATATTTCTCGTCAGGAAGATGAGATTGAAAAAATACGCCGTCACGAAAGTATGGTTATCCCGACCAACATGCGTTACGAAGGCATAGACGGCTTATCCAATGAGTTGCGCCAGAAGCTGGAGCAGAATCAACCTGCTACTCTGGCCCGGGCGGCAAGAATACCGGGGATGACGCCGGCTGCGTTGTCTATTTTGTTAGTTCACGCAAAAAAAGCAGCAGCGTCCTGAACGTTCAACTTAAACAACTGTCTACCGGACTTGCGCAGCTGGATCTGACTTTAAGCGACAGCCAGCAGGACCAACTGCTTGAATACGCAGCGTTGGTGGAGAAGTGGAATAAAACTTTTAACCTGGTATCCCGGTAGGATATTAAACGGCTGTTACCCAGACATCTATTGGACTCGCTGGCGGGTGTACCTCTGCTGCAGGGAAAGCGCATATTAGATTTAGGCTCCGGCGCAGGTTTACCCGGTATACCGCTGGCAATAGCGGCGCCTGAACGCAGTTTCCTGTTGCTCGATCGCAGCAGTCGTCGCGTGCGCTTTCTTAAACAGGTTGTTCGCAACCTGTCGCTGGATCATGTTGAGGTGGCGGAAGGTGATTTCGGGCAGATGATTGCTGACGATGATATGTACGACACGATAACCGCCCGGGGTGTAACGACAGCTCCAGAGGTTTGGGCTATGGTGGGGAAACACGTTTCAGCAGCCGGCCGGATACTGGTATACGAGAGCACACAGATGAATATGGAAGAAGACGAGCAGCTCCCTGCAGCATCAACCCTGGCAGATTCCACAAAGGTACAGGCTGATCGCTACATCTATAATGTGGCTGGTCTTGAGCGGCGCCACAGTATTTTAATCATGGCACACGCATGACAAGAGTAGTGGCTGTTGCCAATCAGAAAGGGGGCGTTGCCAAAACAACAACCAGCGTTAATCTGGCCGCCTCGCTTGCGCTATCTGGCGGTAAGGTCCTGCTGGTTGATCTGGATGCTCAAGGCAATGCAACCATGGGTTGCGGTATAGATAAAAACACTGATCTCGCCACGACTTACGAATGGCTGGTGGAAGATAAACCTGCCAGTGAAATAGTTGTGCATTGTCAGGGTGGTTTTGACGTGTTGCCGTCGAACCTGGATTTAACAGCGGCGGAAGTTCACCTCATGCAATCTGAGGGGCGTGAATTTCAGATACGTCAGCGGTTGCAGGCCCAGGCACAGGCTTACGACTATGTCATCATCGATTGCCCACCCAGTTTGAGTATATTGACGGTCAACGCACTGGTGGCGGCAGATGGTGTGCTGATCCCGATGCAGTGCGAATACTACGCGCTGGAAGGTTTGTCTGCCCTGCTGGAAACCGTAGAGGGGATTCAAAGTGGGCCGAACCCGGACCTTGTGGTTGAAGGTATTTTGCGCACCATGTATGACCCCCGTAACAGCCTGACCCGTGATGTGTCTCGACAGTTAATAAAGTACTTTGGTGATCAGGTGTTCCGTACGGTTATTCCCAGAAATGTGCGATTGGCTGAAGCACCCAGTCACGGTTTGCCCGCGATTCTTTATGATAGAACCTCTCGAGGGGCCGTCGCCTACATGGCACTCGCAGGAGAATTTCGACAGAAACACCAACGCAGCGCCCTGCCGCATTAAAGCGAGGCGCTAAACTTGCCGCACGATATGAGTAGACGGACCAGATGAGTAAGAAAAGATTGGGTCGCGGGCTGGATGCTCTGCTGTCAGAGCGTAAACCCAGCGGCACCCAGGATCAGAAAGGTGCAGGTGACGATTCCAGCGCGGTGCAGTCAGCCGCCGTCGGACAGGCAGCCCAGTCCACAGTTGAATCCGGTATCGATATAACGGCCATCACTCCCAGCCCCTATCAGCCGCGACGGCAGTTTGCAGAAGAAGCGCTGCAGGACCTGGCTAACTCGATCGCGCGCCAGGGCCTGTTACAACCGATCGTGGTGCGCAAAAAGGCCAATGGCGGCTATGAGTTGATCGCTGGTGAGCGGCGTTGGCGTGCGGCAAAACGTGCGGGAATGACCAAGATCCCTGCAGTTGTCAAAACTGTGTCGGATGAGCAGGCGTCTGCCCTTGCACTGATTGAAAACATGCAGCGGGAAGACCTGAATGCCATGGAAGAGGCACTGGGCCTGGCGCGGTTACGCGATGAATTCAACCTTACGCAACAGGAAATTGCAGATTCAGTGGGTAAATCCCGGGCAGCAATTGCTAATCTTTTACGATTAACGAATCTGGGTTCAGTGACCCGCGGCTTACTGGAGCGTGGCGCGCTGGAAATGGGCCATGCCAGGGCGCTGCTTGCGTTGGACGGTTTGACACAGGACCAGACCGCGGCGCATGTCGTAGATAAAAGCTTATCGGTGCGCCAGACCGAAACACTTATCCGCAGTCTATCCCAGGACCGAAAATCCACAGCGCCTGCCGCACCAGTGCGACAGGATCCTGATACTGCTCGCCTGGAGCGCCGTATAACCGAACAGATCGGAGCGCCAGCGCGCATTAAACACGCCGCTCAAGGTGGTGGTGAGCTGACCATAAAGTACTCAAACCTCGATGAACTTGATGGCGTTTTAAAACACCTCGGTATAGAGGAATAGATCAGGATCAGTGCTTTGCCAAAATCGCACATTTTATTCACGCTTTTCATTGAATGGTTTCGGCTGCCTCACTATAATACGCGCCGCCTGATTTGGCCTCGTTAGCAGGATTTACCAGCAGATGAGTCATCCAGGGCGGATTGTCGCGATACAAGCAATGATCGGAATTGTGTGTGTAGGCGCTTTTTCAGCCTATCACCTCGATCAGGGACGATCTGCGCTCCTGGCAGGAATGTCGAGCCTGGTACCCACCGCGTATTACGCCTGGGTTCTGGGTCGCACCTTAAACGCAGGACGCCTGCTTCTTCATGGCGTATTGCGGAGTGTGCTGACAATGACGGCGCTGGCGCTGTGCATTGTCCTAACGGCCATTGAGCCGCTGGGATTTTTTAGCACATTTGCCCTGATGCAGTTGAGCTTCTTAGCGCCTAGAAAAGCTAAGTAAGTTAGAGATCGGAAAATAACCTAAAAGCCAGGACACATTAATGGCCGGAAGTGCAGAAGAGTATATTGCGCATCACCTGACAAACCTGACCTATGGCCAGTTGCCTGACGGTTCCTGGGGTTTTGCGCAAACGGCTGAAGAAGTCGCGGGCATGGGTTTCTGGTCCCTGAACGTGGACTCCATGGCATGGGCAATTGGTTTAGGCCTGGTGTTTTCTTTTCTGTTCCGACGTGCCGCTGTCATAGCAACGTCTGGTGTGCCCGGTGGATTGCAGAACTTTGTTGAGATGATTATTGAGTTCATCGAAGAAACCACCGACAGTGTTTTCCAGCATAAAAACGATTTAATTGCCCCGCTTGCACTGACCATCTTTGTGTGGGTGTTTCTGATGAACCTGATGGACCTGATACCGGTGGACTGGATTCCATCACTGGCCTCTGCTCTGGGTGCGCCTTATTTCAAGATTGTGCCCACCACAGACCCCAACATCACCATGGCGATGGCGCTCACTGTGTTCGGCATGATTATTTACTACAGCATTAAGTGCAAAGGTGGCATTGGCTTCCTGAAAGAACTGATGTTTCACCCTTTTCCACCTTTTATGTTTCCCATCAACTTTATCCTGGAAGGTGTCACGCTTATCGCCAAGCCTTTGTCATTAGGGCTGCGGCTGTTTGGCAACATGTACGCGGGTGAGATGATCTTTATTCTGATTGCGTTGATGTTTGGCGCGGGTATTGGATTCTTCATCTTTGGTGGCGTGCTGCAATGGGTGTGGGCTGTGTTCCACATTCTGGTCATCTCATTACAGGCATTTATTTTTGCGGTACTCACGGTTGTGTACCTTGCTCAAGCCCACGACGTGGATGAGCACTAGTATTAATTTTGGATCAATAAATTTCGCATCGTTTGGGTGCACCGCGGCTTAGCCGTCAAACAATAACTCGAAACTGGAGTAATCATGGAACTAGCAGGGCTTTTATATCTCGCAGGAGCACTTTTAATGGGTCTCGGTGCGGTGGGTGCAGCCGTTGGTATGGGCCTCTTGGGTGGAAAATTCCTTGAAGCCGTAGCGCGCCAACCCGAACTGTTGCCGATGCTGCGAACCCAGCTGTTCATCGTAGTGGGTCTGATCGACGCGATCCCGATGATCGCTGTTGGTATCAGCCTCTACGTTATCTTCGCGGTAGCTTAAGGCGCCTGATACGCGCTACGCAGCGTCAGCTCAAGCAATCGCTGCCGATCACCACGTTAACAACTAGAGAATTGCGATGAATCTAACCGCAACCTTAATCGGCCAGTCACTGACTTTTGGTGTCTTTGTTTGGTTCTGCATGAAGTATATATGGCCACCTGTGGTGACCATGATGCGCGAACGTCAGGAGGCCATTGCCGCCGGTTTGCGCGCTTCAGAAGAAGCGGACAAAAAGCTGGCAGATGCTGCCAGCGGCGCTGAAGCAGAACTGGCCAGAGCAAAAGAAGAGGCGGCCGGCATTATTGAGCAAGCCCGTGCTCGTGCTAACCAGATGGTTGAAGAAGCAAAAGGCAGTGCGCGTACAGAAGGTGAACGACTGATCGAAGCGGCTCGCGCCGATATAGAACAGGAAGTGAATCGTGCGAAAGAGACCTTGCGTACACAAGTATCGACGCTGGTGATTACCGGTGCGGAACGTGTGCTGGAAGACAGCATTGATGCCTCAAAACATGAGGACATGATCAAGCGCCTCGCGGCAGAGCTATAAACCATGGCTGAACTTGCAACGATAGCACGTCCCTACGCGAATGCTGTATTCGACATGGCCAAGCGCGACGCAAGCCTTGATGCCTGGTCAGAAACCCTGGCGTTGCTTGATAGCATCACGCAAGACGAAAGAGTTCAGCTATTGCTGGATAACCCGGGGATTCCGGCTGCAGCGAAAGCCCAGCAGCTGGCTGATCTTTGTGGTGACGATATTCAGGTATCAGGGCGATTGTTCCTGCAGTCGCTGGCAGATAATGATCGTCTGCCATTGCTTGGTGAGGTGCGTGAACAATTTGAAGCGCTGCGGGCTGAAGAGCAACGCAGCCTCGATGTTGAAGTGATATCTGCTTTTCCGCTCACTGATGAGCAGAGCAACGCGCTTAAGAGTGCGCTCAACCGTCGCTTTAATAAAGACATTACCATTGTTGCGAGCGTCGATGAGACGCTGCTTGGCGGTGCGCGCATTCGCGCCGGCGATGTGGTGATAGACGGATCTGTGCGCGGCAAATTGAATAAATTAGCCGAAACCCTGGTTCAGGTTTAGTCCGGAAGCACCGGCGCTAACTGTACCGACGTAAGACGTAAGAAAAGATTTTTAAAAGGAAGCCACCATGCAGCAACTGAAGCCCTCGGAAATCAGTGACATCATTAAGAACCGGATTCAGGGTTTAGATGTTAAGGCAGAGGCGCAAAATGAAGGCGCCATTGTCGGCGTATCGGACGGTATCGTGCGCATCCACGGCCTTGCTGAAGCACAGTACGGCGAGATGATTGAATTCGATGGCGGCCTCTACGGCATGGCGTTGAACCTTGAGCGAGACTCCGTTGGTGTCGTTGTTCTTGGCGATTATGAAAACCTGACTGAAGGCATGACGGCGCGCTGTACGGGTCGAATTCTGGAAGTGCCGGTGGGTCCCGAGCTGCTCGGCCGTGTTGTAGATGCACTGGGTAACCCCATCGATGGTAAAGGCCCACTTAACGTCACGTTAACTGCGCCGATTGAGAAAGTTGCCCCAGGCGTTATCTCGCGCCAGTCCGTTGACCAACCTGTACAGATTGGTTTGAAGTGTGTCGACGCGATGGTGCCGATTGGTCGTGGTCAGCGTGAGTTGATCATCTCAGACCGCCAGATCGGTAAAACCGCAATTGCTATCGATGCCATCATCAACCAGAAGCGCAGCGGTATTAAGTGTGTGTACGTGGCCATTGGACAGAAAATGTCTACCGTGGCCAACATTGTGCGTACCCTCGAAGAGTACGGCGCCATGGAATACACCACTGTTGTGGCAGCAGGCGCAGCAGACCCTGCATCCATGCAGTTCATTGCCCCATATGCCGGTTGTTCGATGGGTGAGTACTTCCGTGACCATGGCGAAGATGCGTTGATCATCTATGATGACCTGACGAAACAGGCCTGGGCTTATCGCCAGATTTCACTGCTGCTCAAGCGCCCGCCGGGTCGTGAAGCTTATCCTGGTGACGTATTTTACTTGCACTCCCGCCTGCTTGAACGTGCTGCTCGTGTTAATGCTGATTATGTAGAGCAGCAGACCAACGGTGCAGTTAAGGGTAAAACCGGTTCATTGACCGCTCTGCCGATCATTGAAACCCAGGCGGGTGATATTTCCGCGTTTGTACCCACCAACGTGATCTCAATTACTGATGGCCAGATCTTCCTGGAAACTCAGGCGTTCAACTCGGGTTTACGCCCGGCGATGAACCCCGGTACATCCGTATCACGGGTAGGTAGTTCGGCTCAGGTGCCGTTCATCAAGAAAATTTCCGGTGGTATCAAGCTGGCACTTGCCCAGTACCGTGAACTGGCGGCGTTCTCACAGTTTGCATCGGATCTGGATGATGCAACACGGCGTCAGCTGGAACACGGCGAACGTGTGACCGAGCTGATGAAGCAGAAGCAGTATTCACCGATGTCTGTGGCAGAAATGGGTACTTCTCTGTTTGCGGCTAACGAAGGCTTTCTGCAGGACGTTCCAGTGGAAAAAGTACTCGATTTCGAAGAAGCGTTACTCAGCTACATGCGTTCTGAACATGCTGATTTTATGAATGACATTGACGAGAACGGTACCTATAACGATGACGTTGTAGCGACGCTGAAATCGGCAATCGAAAAGTTCAAAGCGACTCAATCCTTCTAAGTAGGACGCATTCATGGCAGTCGGAAAAGAAATAAAGACGAAGATCAAAAGCGTAGGTAATACGCAGAAGATCACCAGCGCCATGCAGATGGTGGCGGCCAGTAAAATGCGCCGTACCCAGGACAAGATGGCTCAGGGTAAACCGTATGCTGAGCGTATCAGTGGTGTGATTGGTCACCTGGCTAACTCAAACCCAGAGTACAAGCACATTTACATGGAAGAGCGCGAGATCAAGCGGGTCGGCTATATCGTCGTATCCACGGATCGGGGCCTGTGTGGTGGCTTGAACGTAAACCTGTTTCGAGCTGTGGTTAAAGACATGGCGCAGTGGCATGCCAAAGGTATAGAAGCTGATATGGGCCTGATTGGTAACAAAGCCCAACCGTTTTTCCGAGCAGTGGGTGGCAACATCAAAGCGGTGATGTCTAATGTTGGTGAAAAGCCTGAGCTGGCAGATCTGATTGGCGGCGTGAAAGTCATGTTGGAAGCGTACGAAAATGGCGAGATCGATCGTCTGTACCTGGCCAGCAACGACTTTGTTAACACCATGACCCAATCTCCTGAGATCCGACAGTTGTTGCCGCTTCATCCGGAAGATGATGAGTCTTATCATCATCGTTGGGATTACATCTACGAACCAGATGCCAAACAGCTCATTGAAGGGCTGGTCATGCGGTTTATTGAGTCACGCGTTTATCAGGCTGTTATTGAGAATGGTGCCTGTGAGCAGGCAGCAAAAATGATCGCCATGAAAAATGCGACAGATAATGCAGAGAAAATGATTGATGAGTTGCAGTTGATTTATAACAACGCGCGACAGGCGGCAATTACGCAGGAAATTGCAGAAATTGTTGGTGGTGCCGCGGCGGTTTAACCGTTGCCGACCAATAAACAGAACACATTAGTTAGAACGAATTAAAGAAAAGAGGCAGAGCATGAGCAGCGGTCGTATCGTACAAATCATTGGGGCGGTCATCGACGTTGAGTTCGAACGCGGCCATGTACCGAAGGTATATGACGCGTTAACCGTCAATAACGTTGGTTTGACCTTGGAAGTGCAGCAGCAGTTGGGTGACGGCATTGTCCGCACCATCGCCATGGGTGTATCAGATGGCCTGTCTCGCGGCCTGGAAGTGGAAAACACCGGCGCGCCGATTTCTGTTCCTGTTGGTGAGGAAACCCTAGGTCGTATTGTCGACGTTCTGGGTAACCCGATTGATGAAAAGGGCCCGATTAATGCGGGCCAGCATATGCCTATTCACCGGAAAGCACCCAAGTATGAAGATCAGGTGGGTGGAAACGAGATCCTGGAAACAGGTATTAAAGTTATCGACCTGATTTGCCCCTTTGCCCGTGGCGGTAAAGTGGGTTTGTTTGGTGGTGCGGGTGTTGGTAAAACCGTCACCATGCTTGAGCTCATTCGTAATATCGCGATTGAGCACTCCGGGTTGTCGGTATTTGCCGGCGTTGGTGAACGAACACGTGAAGGCAACGACTTCTACTACGAGATGGAAGAAGCTGAGGTTCTCGATAAAATTTCTCTGGTTTTCGGGCAGATGAACGAACCACCGGGTAACCGCCTTCGTGTCGCGCTGACCGGTCTGACCATGGCAGAAAAGTTCCGTGATGATGGCCGTGATGTACTGCTGTTTATTGATAACATTTATCGTTATACCCTGGCAGGCACCGAAGTGTCTGCACTGCTTGGGCGTATGCCATCTGCGGTAGGTTATCAGCCTAACCTGGCTGAAGAGATGGGTGTTCTGCAGGAACGCATTACCACCACAAAAGAAGGGTCTATTACGTCTATCCAGGCAGTATATGTACCCGCCGATGACCTGACTGACCCCTCTCCTGCCACAACGTTTGCTCACCTTGACTCAACCGTGACGTTGTCTCGAGCCATTACCGACCTGGGTATTTACCCTGCGGTAGACCCGCTTGACTCTTCAAGCCGTCAGCTGGATCCGTTGATTGTCGGTGAAGAACACTATGGCGTAGCGCAGGAAGTCCAGCAGGTGCTGCAGCGTTATCAGGAACTGCGAGACATCATCGCGATTCTGGGTATGGATGAATTGTCTGAAGACGATAAAAACCTGGTGTATCGTGCGCGTAAAATTCAGAAGTTCTTCTCTCAGCCTTTCTTTGTGGCAGAACAGTTCACCGGCAACTCCGGTAAGTTTGTCTCCAGTGAAGAAACTGTGCGCAGTTTTAAAGCGATCCTTGAAGGTGAATACGATCACCTGCCGGAAGATGCCTTCTACATGGTAGGTGGCCTGGAAGACGTGATCGAAAAGGCAAAAACTCTCTAGGTCTGCAAGACTTAGTCGCGAGGAATAGATTATGGCCACCATGCATTGTGAAATTGTGAGTGCCGAACGGCAGCTCTTTTCAGGCACCATCACCAAGCTAAGCGCGGTGGGCACGATTGGTGGTCTGGGTATTTACCCGGGCCACGCGCCTTTGCTCACTGGCATTCAGCCTGGTCCGGTGACTCTGTCCATGGAAGATGGAGAGGAAGAGGTATTTTTTGCATCTGGTGGCTATCTTGAAATTCAGCCGGGTGTGATTACGGTATTGGCAGACACCGCTGTGCGTGCAGACGATATTGATGAAGCTCAGGCGAAAGAGGCACGCGAACATGCCGAGAAGGCTTTTGCGGACCGTACTGCAGACTTCGACTTTTCTGCAGCAGCGGCCATGCTGGCAGAGGCCATGGCACAGCAGCGTACCCTCGAAGAATTACGCAAACTGCGCCGCTAGAAACATTTCATTACAAAAGGGGGTGAGTTCATCACCCCTTTTTTATGCCTATCTCCCTATAATCTAAGCTTTCCTGTCCGGACAAAGGTCCCGTTTAACCATGAATACAGATGTTGTCGTATTGGCTGCCGGCAAAGGTACGCGCATGCGTTCACAGCGCGCCAAAGTCCTGCATCAGCTGGCGGGTAAAAGCCTGCTGCAACATGTGCTGGACACCGCACAGAGTGTAAATCCGCGAGAAATAGCTGTTGTTATTGGCCACCAGGCTGAGCAGGTGCAGGCGTCAATCGCCCCGGGGCCGAAGTGGGTCCTGCAGGATGAGCAGCGCGGTACCGGCCATGCTGTGCAACTGGGTTTGTCGGCTTTAGCCGGTGAAGGTGTGGTGCTGGTGTTGTATGGGGATGTGCCCCTGGTGACGGAAGACACACTAATTAGAACGGTAGAGGCTGCTAAAACAGGCTCTGTAGCACTAGTGACCGCTCACTTCGATGATGCCGCGCAGCTCGGAAGAATCGTCCGGGACGACGACGGCAAAATCCGCTGTATTGTTGAATATAAAGATGCCAGCGACGCTGAACGGGACATAAAGGAAATTAACTCGGGCATTCTGGCCGCTCCTGCAACTTTACTTGCTCCATGGCTGGCGAGCCTGCAGCCCGATAACGCTCAAGGGGAGCTGTATCTCACCGATGTGATTGCCATGGCCGTTGCAGACGGCATTACCGTCACAGGTATAGAAGCACACGCACCCATCGAAGTGGCGGGCATCAATGATCGCGCCCAGCTGGCTGCGCTGGAAAGAGTCTATCAGCACAATCAGGCAGATCAGCTCATGGCACAGGGTGTCAGCCTGGCTGATCCGAGTCGTTTCGACCTGCGTGGCAAACTCACAGCCGGCGAAGATTGCTTTATTGATGTCAACGTCGTGTTTGAGGGAGAGGTTGTGCTGGGTCGCGGCGTGCGCATCGGTCCAGGCGCCGTTATTTCCAATAGCGTGCTGGGAGATAACGTCGAAGTTCATGCGCATACCGTGGTTGAAGGCGCAATTGTTGCGGCGGACTGTTCTATGGGCCCGTTTGCCCGTATCCGCCCTGGTACCCGGCTCGACAGCGGGGTGAAGATAGGTAACTTTGTTGAAGTCAAAAAATCTCACCTCGGCGCGGGTACCAAAGCTGGCCATCTGGCGTATCTTGGAGACGCCACCATCGGTGCTGAGTGTAATATCGGTGCCGGCACAGTGACCTGTAATTACGATGGTATAAACAAACATCCAACTCATATTGGTGACGATGTCTTTGTGGGTACTAACTCGACTCTGGTCGCTCCGATACAGATCGAATCCGGTGCCTTTATTGCCGCAGGTTCATCAATCACCACAAAAGTGGCCAGTGGAGACCTTGCTGTAGGGCGAGGTAAGCAGCGTAATATCAAAGGCTGGGTTCGTCCCGATAAGCGCAAAGGAAATCAGTAAAAATGTGCGGCATTGTTGGCGCGGTAGGTGATAGAAATGTGCCGCCAATATTATTGGAAGGCCTGAAACGGCTCGAGTATCGCGGCTATGATTCCGCCGGCCTTGCCGTCATCGAGAAAAACGGCAACCTCTCTCGGCGTCGTAAGGTTGGCAAAGTTCAGGAGCTGGTTAACGAACTCAAGCGTTCGCCGGTCCGCGGTCAGATTGGTATTGCGCATACCCGCTGGGCAACACATGGTGTGCCTGCCGAAAATAATGCGCACCCTCATGCTTCCAGCGATCGCGTATGTATCGTGCACAACGGCATCATTGAAAACTATGAAGCTTTGCGTGATGAGTTGCTGGCTGAGGGTTATGAATTCGAATCTGAAACTGATTCTGAAACCGTAGCTCACCTGGTGGACAGGTACCTGAAAAAAGGCCTTGATCTGCTTGATGCCGTGCGCGCGACAACCAAACAGCTGGAAGGTGCTTATGCGATTGGTGTCGTAGCTAAAGACGCTCCGGACCGCATTATCGCCGCTCGCGCTGGCAGTCCTCTGGTTGTGGGTAAAGGCATTGGTGAAAACTATATTGCCTCCGATGTGTTAGCCCTGAAGCCGGTTACTGACCGATTCATTTTTCTGGAAGAAGGCGACCTGGTAGAAATACGCAAAGAAAGTATTTCTATCTGGAACATGGACAACGAGTCCGTTGTGCGATCGGATGTACATGTTGAGATGGCACATGATGATGTGGACAAAGGCACCTATCGCCACCACATGCAGAAGGAGATATTTGAACAACCCCGCGTGATTCATGACACCCTGGAAGGTCGGTTGGGTCGTACGCAGGTATTGGAGGGTGCGTTTGGCGTAGCGGCAAAAAATATTTTTGATCAGGTGCAGGGGGTCATGCTGGTCGCATGTGGTACCAGCTACTACGCTGCATCGGTCGCGCGTTACTGGATCGAAGAGCTGGTTGGCATTCCTTGCCAGGTAGAGATAGCTTCCGAATTCAGATACCGCAAAGTATCGGTACCCACCGATACCTTGTTTGTAACGCTGTCGCAGTCCGGTGAAACTGCAGACACACTGGCTGCACTTCGAATCGCAAAAGAACTCGGCTTCTATGCAACTTTAACCATCTGTAACGTACCAACAAGTTCCATGGTTCGCGAAAGTGATCTGGCATTGATGATTCAGGCCGGCACAGAAGTCGGTGTGGCTTCAACCAAGGCGTTTACTGCACAGCTCACAGATCTGATGTTGCTGACGTTGATGCTGGGTCGTCGACACGGATTAACGCCTGAGCTGGAAAAAGAACTGGTACAGGGGTTGCACCATCTGGGGGGTGTGATCGAAGAGGTGTTGTCTCTGGATAGTGTCATCCACAACCTGGCGGAACGCTTCATGGACAAACATCACGCCCTGTTCCTGGGGCGCGGCACAATGTTTCCGGTAGCAATGGAAGGTGCTCTGAAACTCAAAGAAATTTCCTATATTCATGCGGAAGGTTATCCTGCCGGCGAGCTCAAACATGGACCCCTGGCGCTGGTAGATGATGACATGCCCGTGATTGCCGTCGCTCCAAACAACGATCTGTTGGAAAAATTGCAGTCAAACCTGCAGGAAGTGCGGGCTCGCGGTGGAAAGCTTTTTGTGTTTGCTGATCGGAACAGCTCTTTCCGTGAAGAACCTGGTGTTACGGTGATTCCTTTGCCACATGTTCACCCGATTCTTGCGCCCATCGTTTATGTTGTGCCACTGCAACTGTTGTCCTACCACGTTGCGGTTCTGAAGGGTACGGATGTAGATCAACCTCGTAATCTGGCCAAATCGGTCACTGTAGAGTGAACGCCGATAAGCCCTGCTGATTGTTGCCTATTCTGAGTGCCGCAACTCTTTCAGGTTGGTGTAGTTTGCTCATTACGGGTGTGTGCAGAAACCATGATCCTAGTCTGGTATCGCCAAGAACAGGGCGTTATGCCACTGATTGGCTTTACGCAGGCGTCCTGAAAAGAAGGTGGCGCCGGAATCATCCATAAGGCGATTGCGCCCTCCTTGGGTGTTGTGCATTTTCGGCTCATGGGATTGGTTGGTGATGTCGATGCCTTCTATAGTTTGATCCGTTCTACCGGCGACAGGTTGGCCTGGAAACGCCAGACGGATGGGGTCGCGGTTACGCGCAGAAAACCACAGCTCCTGCTGGTAAGTCCCGCCTTTGGCTCCGTCATCAATGTAGCTGGTAAAGACTACATCACCATTGCGATTAACATGGCCATCACCGATTCTTGCCGCTACCTGTTCACCGACAGTTGTTCCATTCCTCGCAACGACACGATGTGAAATCTCTTCATCGATGAAAGTACGCAGGATGATTCTGTCCCGATTGCTCTTCACAAAATGGATCAGCTCGCTGTCGTCAACAATCGCGAGGCCATCGCCGAGAATGGTGTGGGTCAGGGTGATGTCAGGCGCCTCTGCGAAAGGCGTGTACTTGTCGATCAGTGCACGGCTCGCGGCGTACTCTGGGGTATACAGCAAGGTCATTTCTTTTGCCCCGGATGAGCTGGCGCTGTTGGAATAGATGTTGCCGTGGAGTCCAACCTGACCCTCGTCACTCACTCGCGCATCACCGGTGAGCGACTGATAATAGAGGTCGGAACCCTCCTCGATAGGAGTTCGGTTCAGCGCGATGGGTTCAAGATCATTTGAATCACTGTCCCAGGCAATAATCCCCCCGCTTGCACATTGATTACCGCCCATAGTTATTCGAAACACACCGAAGCCTGCTTTGTTGAGGTCGACAGTGGTGCTGGCAACAGACCGCACATCGCATGCAGTAGAGCCGATGTTAATCTGAGTACGATCTGCGCTGACCAGTTTCAGGCCGGAGTGATCCCAGAACCACAGGCCGTTCTGGCGTCGATTCACTTTACCCATAAAAAGAACACCCTCATTCGTCATAGCAAACTGACTGATGCTGAGCAAAGGCGTAGCACCGCCTGGCAGCGGTACCTCGTCACCGGTGGCTACCACCTTTTCAAGCTCACCGTCGTCGTGTATCAGTAACGCCTGAGGCAAACTACCTGATGGCGAGCGCGAGGTTTGTACCACAAAGCCAAGCCGCCCCGATTCTGTAATGACTCTTGGCGTAGCCTGAAAACCGCTGATCAAAACCGTCTCTTCGAGTCCAGGTACAGCCTGTCCAACTCTGGCCACGGGTGCGATTTCATCTACGGAACCAAACCAGAGAACATGTTGCCGGTCTCGCGGGCCGCCATGGGGGGTGTTGGCTTTGGCTGAGAATGCAATTTCTCCGGAAGCCCCCATGGCATAGATGGGATCAAACCCCTCATATAAATATCCTTCAGGAAGGCCTGCCGCAGGCTCACCTGCAGCGGCAACAACCCTCACTTCAGAGTGGCTGGCATCGGAGGAGGAGCAGCCAGCAAAACCAAGCGTGCTCGATAGGATAATCAAGGCGAAAGTGATGGATGATGTCTTCATGGACTTTCAGGTAATGCTTCAGTGAATTCATAAGCATCTGGATCGAATACTGCGGGATCGCCGCCTGGGGCCCACCAGGCCCAAACGGTGACAACCGGCTCGTCATTTGTATTAATCATCCTGTGCACCGCATTTGCGGGTGTGTAGATGGTTGTCCCAGCGGATGCTTCGAAGGTGTCTGAACCTACTGTCCAGGTAGCGCGGCCGGATAAAATGTAATAAAGCTCTGGGGCGGCATGGCGGTGTCCGGGATAGACCGTGTGGCCAGGTATTTCCAGCATGCCGAAACGTAAGTCTTGTTGCGGGATCTGTCCGGGGCCATCAGCACCAATCAGGTCTTTCCAGCGGACTCCGAAGTCGTTACTTGACCAGGGTACGGCGTCGGCCTGGGTGTGGGTTGGTGGCTGCATAACGGGATCGGCCAGGGCATAAGTTGTGCTCAGCAGCAGCGACCCAAAAACTAATTTTTTCACAACAATACTCCTTCCACATATTCTGTCCTGCGCGCCTGGGCCTTCGCTCTAAAAGGCTTTCTGAGCGCTGCCTTATTGCTGGGGCCAGCACCGATGCTATATCGTTGTGCAACAAAGATCACATCTTCGATCCATTCGTTAATACGTCAGGCGTCAATATGGACTCAGTTTTCAGCATCATCGCTGTTGCCGTAATCGGCCTGCTGTTTGCGGCATCGTTTTTACATAAACTGCTTAACTTCCCTGATTTTGTGGCGTCTGTTCAGGATTATCGCTTGCTCTGGTCAGGTTTGACTCTGCCCATCGCAGGGATGTTGTCGTTGATGGAATTGGTGGTAGTGGTGGCCTTGGTGCAACCTGGCAGCAGAGGTCTCGGTGCAATCCTTGCCATCATTTTACTGCTGCTGTATGCAACAGGCATCGGTATCAATCTGTTGCGTGGACGTACTGCCGTCCATTGCGGCTGCAGTTGGGGGAACGATAAACAGTTTATTAGACCCGGCATGTTGCTGAGAAATGCAGCCCTTGCGGCGGTTGCTGGCTTTATTCTGCTGCCCAGTAACGGGCGGGAGTTGCTCTGGATGGATTGGGTATCGGTGGGTGCAACGACGTTAGTTTTTGCTTTTTTCTATTTGGCTGCCGAAAGACTCACAAGTTTCCAGGCGAAACCAAAATGAGTGATCTAACTGTAGCGGTTACGTTTGTATTGTTGTGGTTGGTTGTCATCATCATGGCACTGATCATCTGGGCTCTGGCCAGGCAGATAGGTGTGCTGCACGAACGCATTGCACCCGCGGGTGCGCTGTCGCTGCGTAATGGCCTGTCTATTGGTGGTGCAGCTCCACAGGTGACAGTTGAGCTGGTATCAGGTGCCCAGCTCACGATTGGCGCAGCAAACCCTGCTGGCCGTTCGACCCTGCTGTTCTTTTTTTCGCCAACCTGTCCGATCTGCAAAGAACTGCTGCCCATCATCAAACGCAGCACACGATCTGAGCAGGACTGGATAGATGTTGTTCTGGCAGGTGATGGCGATGCAGCTGAACACCAGCAGGTTCTGCGATCTGCGCAAATGCAGGCGTTTCCATTAACGTTGTCTGCACAATTGGGCATTGCCTTCCATGTAGGCAAATTACCCTATGCTGTGCTTATAGATGAACGGGGTTTTTTGCAGTCTGCCGGGCTTGTTAACTCTCGAGAACATCTCGAGAGCTTGTATGAAGCCAAAGAAATGGGGGTCAAAGATCTGCAGACCTATCTCAGCCACAATGCTGTTGAGCGGACCTAGTTTCCGATGACCAGTGATCTGAAAAATTGTTTGCCCGCACTGTGTGGTGTCCTGCTAAGTACATATGCCGCTACAGCCAGCTCGAACTCCGCCGCGTTTGATTATCGAATGAACTGTGAAGGCTGTCATGCCGTCGCAGGGGTAGGTGTGGAGCCCCATGTTCCAGCTTTGAAGGACAACCTTGTGCCATTTCTTCATACTTCCCTGGGGCGCGAGTATCTGATCCGAGTGCCCGGTGTCAGACAGGTCAGTATCAGCGATGCGAGAATCGCCAACCTGTTGAATTATGTGGTATTCACCTTGAGTGATATTGAAGAAGTGCACAGGGTGCAACCTTTTAGCGAAGCTGAAGTCGCTGCACATCGAAAACACGCTTATCTTGATGTACCCGCTGCTCGACAGCGTGCAATAGATGCTTATGAAGCCAAATAACATCAGCGTCACAGGCATCCTAATCTGCAGTGTTATCACTGCTCTATGGCCCGGCGAAAGCGTTGCTGATTTTCAAGCAGAAACGCCGGGCTTATCGAAACTTGAAACCCCCTCCCCCAACTGGGTTTGGATCGGTGGCGCTGGTTCCAGCGTAACGCTCATGGATATTGAAAACGATCGTTATCTGGCGCAGTTCAACAACGGCGTTAGCACACTGAAGCTTGCGATACCGACGCTAAAAAACGAGTTTTACTCGTTGGAAACCTACATGACAAGAATGTACCGCGGCGCGCGGACAGATGTGGTGACGGTACGCAGCAAGGATACTCTGGCTGTGATCGACGAGGTTGAGATACCAGCCAAGAGCTACGAAGGTATGTCACTTGTACACACCGCCGCGCTAACTGACGACGATCGCTTTCTGCTTGGTTTTAATATGACCCCAGGACAATCGGTTTCTGTTGTTGATATGCAAAGCCGGAGGTTTATTGCAGAGCTGGACACAACAGGATGTGCGCTGGTGTATCCAACGCTACAGCGACGCTTTCATCTGTTGTGCGGTGATGGCAGTGTTGCCACATTGCAATTGGATGAGTCAGGTCAGCTGGTAACACGCGCGCGCACCGCACCCTTTTTTGACCCCGACGGCGATCCCGTTATGGAAAAAGGTGCGCGTCATGGTAACGACTGGTACTTCACTTCTTTTCATGGCTTGATCTACAAAGTGGCTGTTGTAAACAGTCAGACCCGCGTAGCAAGCCCCTGGTCACTGGTTACCGAGCGTGAGCGCAACGAGCAGTGGAAACCTGGCGGTATGGTGCCGCTGGCAGTACACGATATGGATAGCAGCTTGTATGTGTTAATGCATCGCGGCGGCTTCGACACACACAAGCAGGCAGGCACCGAAGCCTGGGTATTTGACCTTGATGGCAACACCCGTAAGAAAGTCATTCGTTTAAAACATCCCGCCCAGTCTTTGCATCTAACCCAAGGTAAAACACCTTATCTGCTGGCGCTATCGGAAGAAGCTGACAGGGTTGATGTATATCATGCGGACACAGGAGAGTGGTCGCATGTGATTGAAGCCTTTGGCGATATGTATCCAGCCTTGTTCCATAATTATCTTCAATGAGGGGTTTTTGTGTCTCACGGTAGCTTTGCACCCGTCGCAATAGATGCGTTTGCCGAAAGAGCGTTGCGGCGCGTTGCCCGATCGTCTTCCCGCCGTGGTTTGTTGAAGCGTATTGGCGGAATGTTGTTAGGCGCAGCATCAATACCGCTGTTGCCGGTGTCGCGGACCATGGCGGCTGCGGATATTCCTGATGATGGGCTGATCAGCGGCGATGGTGGTGATCCGGAAAGCTGTAACTACTGGCGTTACTGCGGCATTGACGGTAACCCCTGCGCCTGCTGCGGTGGTGGTGCAAACAGTTGTCCTCCCGGCACGCAGCTGTCACCGATTGGCTGGATTGGTACCTGTAAACATCCGCTAGATAACAAAGATTACCTTGTGGCCTACTACGATTGCTGCGGCACAACAAGTTGCGGGCGCTGTTTCTGTACCAGCAATGAAGGCGATCGGCCGGTATATGTGCCTTTCAAGAACAACGATATTGTCTGGTGCTTTGGCACATCAAGTAATACCTATCACTGCACCCTGGCTTCGGTGATCGACGTAGCCACATATCAGTCGTCTTCTACCCGATAGGCTGTGATAAAAACTTCAGGCATTCGGTGCGGTCGTCCAGACGCAACGTTGATGCAGATGTAGTCAATTTCAGCGCGCATCACGCACGCCTTATCGGCTTCGCGCAGGATCTGAAATTGACGTGTTGCGCGCAATCGGCCGTCGTTGTGAGTAAGCCAATCGCCAACCCAAAGCTGATCCCCCGCAAAAGTGGCGCTGAGATACTGCATCCGCACATCACGTACCGCCATAGCGCATCCGGTGGCCAACATAGCGTCAGGTGGTAAACCCACTTCAGTAGAGTGTTGCCACGTACAGGTGAGCAGCCAGTCCAGATAATGCACATTGTTAGTATGGCCCAACTCGTCAATATGGCGTTGTTCGACTGGAATATGGACCACAAATGGGTTTTGGCGATCCCAGAGTTGGGTCAGATTGTCAGGTGGTGTCTGCATATCATTTCATTGTTTGCCAATAGTCAGGTGTTCCAGCGCCTATCAGATGATCATAGCCAGACTCAATAATAAGGCGACAGCCATGACACCGTTAAACCAACGAAGCCTCGTAGGCGAAGCAACGTTCTGGTGGATCTGCTGGCCTGGGGCGGTCCAGCTGCAGATCGATGGCAAAAATCTGCGCCAGCCCCATGCCTACCAGAAAAATCATCAACATAAAGCCAAGGGTTACCCCCAGAATATGTTGCACACTCCGGCGCACGCCAAAATCTGCACCTGATGCCATGAGCATAAGGTTGTTGGGGCCGGGGGTAATGGAGCTTACGAATGCGAACAAAACAAGCGCACTGATCATCTCAATATTCATCGAATCATTATCAACAAAAAGCCGTTTTGAGGCTGCCTCTTTAGTGACTTGACGGGTGCACGCAGAAGGATAACTGGCTTATGCTGTCGCCTGAAACGAAATATCAGCATCCACACCTAAACCAGCAGGAAGCACGCTATGAAACTCTATGACGTTACTCAGGCCCCTAATCCCCGTCGCGTGCGTATGTTCGCTGCTGAAAAAGGAATTGATCTGGAGTGCGTACAGGTCGACATGGCCAAAGGTGAACACAAAACGCCGGAATTCCTGCAGAAAAATCCCAGCGGTAAGATCCCGGTGCTCGAACTGGACGATGGTACCTGTATAGGAGAATCCGTTGCCATCTGCCGTTATCTTGAAGCCATCCAGCCCGAACCTAACCTGTTTGGTGAAGCGCCGGTTGAGCTGGCCCAGGTAGAAATGGTGCATCGACAGATTGAGCTTGAACTGTTTTCTCAGGTAGGTACGTCCTGGGTCAATGGCCCGGTGGTGGGAAAACTGTTTGCCGGGCGGATCGAGCAGATACCCGCAGCCAAAGATAAAAGCGACAAGTTGACCCACGCATTTTATGAGCGTCTCAATCGGCAGCTTGCAGAAGCGCCGTATATCGCAGGCGATCGGTTTACGATTGTCGATATCACAACCCTGATCATTGTTGATTTTGCGACGGCCATGGTGGGATTGAAGCCCGCAGAGGAGCTTGAAAACTTATGGCGATGGCACGCGCTGGTCAGCGCGCGGCCGAGTGCTTCTGCTTAACGGTTTTATTGCGCAACAATGGGGATCCAGATGTCTTCTTCGGCATCCGGGGCCATTGGCTGATAATTTTCTGGTAGCACTTCAAAATGTTCGCGGTCATCTAACGCATAGGCTGAGCCCGGCAGCCAGGTGCCAAATGCATACATAAAGGTTGAAATGTCTGTGGCCGGACCCTGGTGGTGAAAGACCGCATAAAGCCCGCCGGATAAAGTGTATCGCTGCATACCCTCAGGCAGATTGCTGTCAGGTGAAACTTCGACTGCGGCCCACTTGGTGAATGTGGCTTCCGGATCAGCAACTTGAGCCGGTCCATTTGGAAAGATCTGCATGGATATAAAGTTCGAGTTGCTTCTATGCCTGACCTCTCCGCGTCGTGGCATAAACGATCGCCACAGGTCTGGTGTTAAATCAGCACTGCGCGACATTGTCTTGTGCATACCCACCAGATGAGTCTCTGCTAACGCCACGATTTTTGGCTCGACGGTCATTTTGCTTCCCCTGCGCGGCAACCCCAAGGAACGATTATACTCATGGGTCTAAAGTGGTAAGCAGAGAAAATGTCGGTTGAGTCGCCCTGCATCAGCGTTTGTGAACTGAATGAAAATAATGTCTGTAAAGGCTGTTTTCGTACGCTGGAAGAAATTGGCCAATGGCCGCTGGCCAGTGATATTCAGCGTGCAGAATTTCTGCTGCGATCAAAAGCGCGTGGCCAGTTGGCGCAAGCCCCCGTCAGTACCCCGGCGGGTAAACCAGGCGGATAAGACCGGTAACGGTGTTTAACCGCCAGCGCCGGTGGTACCTACCGCATTGGCAACCGCTTCGAACAGAGCCGGCGTGGGGAAGCCATCAGCAACATATTCATTGTCTGTCTGGAAATTCTGTATCGCCCGGCGAGTCGCCGGACCCATGACACCGTCCGGGGTGCCTGCTTCAAATCCAAGCGCAACAAGGTTTTCCTGTAATTTGAGCAGTGCCTGAGTGGACAGTTGTGTCGCCTCAACACTGGGTAGTGGCCGAGCTAGCTTGCCTGCACCCGCAATGCGGTCGGCCAGTCGGCCTACTGACAGCGCGTAAAATTCGGAGCGGTTCCATTTCATGATGATGCGGAAATTCGGATACACGAGGAAGGCTGGCCCCGTATGGCCTGTGGGCAACAGCAAGGCGCTCTGCAGCGGCATCGGCTCAAGATCACGCCCAGCAGTATCGGTAACACCCCGTTCAGCCCACTCAGACAAGGGTCGCCACTGGTCAGACCCGGTCAGCGCGTAGTCGAACCCTTCCGGCAACCTGACTTCCCTGCCCCAACGGAAGCCGGGCTCCCAGCCCATATCGGCAAGGTAGCTGCCGCCGGAATAAAGCGCATCAGAAACACTGCCGAGGAGGTCCCGGCGACCGTCTCCATCTTCGTCTTTGGCATGTTGCAGGAATGTGGTGGGCATAAACTGCATATGGCCGATGGCGCCTGCCCATGAGCCGACCAGTTCGTCGGAAGCGATATCGCCAGCGTCGACGATTTCCAATGTGGCCATTAATTCCCGGGTGAAAAAGTCGGACCGGCGCGAGTCACAGGCAAGTGTGGCCAGCGCGCTGGGAATAGGTAACTTGCCGAAGTAGCTGCCAAAATTGGTTTCCAGCCCCCAGAACGCCACCAGGTACTGCGGTGGCACGCCGGTTCTTTCCTGGATGCGTGCCAGTAACGTGGCATGGGTGGCAAGCAGGTTTCTGCCTTTGGAGACGCGAAACTCGGTGACGCGTTTGTTGTAGTACTCGGTAAACGTCTGGGTGAATTCAGGTTGCGAGCGATCGCTGGCGATAACCCTGGGGAGTTGGGTGATATCTGTAAATACATTATTCACGGTTGCTTCGCTGATGCCGCTTTGCAACGCAGTCTGTCTAAGACCACTGACACAACTGGCCCAGGCCTCAGGCGTGGCCTGTGCATGGGCCTGCTGACCCCCGGTCAGGCAGGAAAAAGACACCACCAGGGTAAACAGTCCGATTAGCGTTCTATGGGTCAGCATATCCATATACTTCACACTCTTTGGTTTGCAGCCGTTGCTGAGATGAATCATGGCAACTCTTAAGCGCCTTGGCTAGATCCGATACAGGCATCAACGGTAGACTGGTGTTTCAATGCCGGCACAAAGTTCCGTGCAAAAGCCCCTGCAAAGTCTTTCGAAAAGTCTCTCTTAACGAAAAGGACGAAAGAGAACACCATTGGATATCACACATATTTTAGATGGGCTCAATGAAGCTCAACGTCAGGCTGTCTCCGCCCCTAACGCCAATATGCTGGTGGTGGCGGGTGCTGGCAGCGGCAAGACCCGCGTGCTGGTGCATCGTATTGCCTGGTTGATCGACGTTGAAGGAGTGTCACCCCACGGCATTCTGGCGGTGACGTTTACCAACAAAGCAGCCTCAGAAATGCGTCTGCGGATTGAAGAAATACTCAATATGTCCGCGCGTGCCATGTGGGTAGGGACCTTTCACGGCCTTGCCCATCGCCTGTTACGCATGCACTGGCAGGAAGCCAGGCTGCCACAGAATTTTCAGATCCTCGACAGCGATGATCAGCTGCGCCTGGTCAAGCGCGTTATGCGCAGTATGGACATTGATGAACAGAAATGGCCGGCACGGCAGGCGGTCTGGTTCATCAACGGCCAGAAAGACGAAGGCAAAAGGGCGAAAGATGTGCCTGCCAGCGACGATCTGTTTCAGATTACGCACAAACGTATTTATCAGAGCTATGAAGAAGTGTGTGACCAGGGCGGTCTGGTCGACTTTGCAGAATTGTTACTGCGCTCGCATGAGCTTTGGTTGAACAATAAAGACCTGTTGGCCCACTACCAGGGTCGCTTCAGCCATGTGCTGGTTGATGAATTCCAGGATACCAATACCATTCAATATGCCTGGCTGCGGGTGCTGGCTGGAAAAGCTGCCCACGTCATGGCTGTTGGTGATGACGATCAGTCGATTTACGGCTGGCGCGGCGCCAAGATTGAAAATATCCATAAGTATTCGGCTGATTTTGAAGATGTCACAACCGTTCGCCTGGAGCAGAACTATCGCTCTACGCAAAACATTCTGGACGCCGCCAATGGTCTGATTCAGCGTAATACGGATCGTCTGGGCAAACAGCTCTGGTCCGATGGGCCCGTCGGTGAGCCTATTCGTGTTTACTCCGGGTACAACGATTTAGACGAGGCGCGATTTATTGTTGAGACCACCCAGCAATGGTTGGAAGAAGGCGGCAGCGCAGACGAGGTTGCCGTGTTGTATCGCTCTAATGCGCAATCGCGGGTTATAGAAGAAGCCATGTTGCGGGCCAATATTGCCTATCAGATCTATGGTGGCCAGCGGTTCTTTGAGCGTGCAGAAATCAAGAACGCGCTGGCCTATATGCGTTTGATGGAAGATCCACATTCAGACACTGCTTTTGAGCGTGTGGTTAATACGCCGCCGCGAGGTATTGGAGAAAAGTCTATAGAGGCCGTGCGCCAATATGCCCGCGATCATCGTGTGTCTCTCTGGCAGGCCTGTAAAGAGGGCATTGCATCCGGTGCCTTCAAAGGCCGTGTGCAGACCACGTTAGGTGGCTTCATCGCGCTCATCAACGATATGAGTGACGCGGTGGCTACCATGCCAATGCACGAACTGGCCGACCACTGTATTGATGCCAGCGGACTGATGACCTATCACCGGCAGGAGCGTGGAGAACGTGGTCTTGCGCGTAAAGAGAACCTCGAGGAACTGGTCAGTGCCTGTCGCCAGTTTTCCGGCGAGACACTGTTTCCGTTAGCAGACAGTGACCAGGCTGAAGTCTCAGAGCTGAAAGAATTCCTTGATCAGGTTGCCCTGGATGCCGGCGATCGGCAGTCCCAGCAGGGTCCGTGTGTGCAGATGATGACGCTGCATTCTGCAAAAGGGCTGGAGTTTCCGCTGGTGTTTTTGGGCGGCATGGAAGAAGGGCTATTCCCACATCGCATGTCTGCCGAGGAGCCGGGTCGTCTCGAAGAAGAACGGCGACTGGCTTATGTAGGTATCACCCGCGCCATGACACAACTCTATCTGACCTACGCAGAGTCCCGCCGCCTGCATGGCCAGGACAGCTACAATCGCCCCAGCCGTTTTTTGATGGAAATACCCCAGCACCTGATTGCGGAGGTGCGCATGAATGGTGCGGTGCAACGGCCGTACGGTACCCCTAGCAGCACCGGTTCAAGCAGCCTCTTTCAAGAAACCCATGAGCTGGGCTTTCGCATGGGCCAGCGTGTTGCGCATGGGAAATATGGCGAGGGTGTGATTCTGCAGATTGAAGGCGGCGGTGACCGCGCCAAAATTGAAGTTAACTTCCCCGAGGTGGGTTCCAAATGGCTGATGGTGGGTTACGCCAACCTGCAGCCGCTGGATTAAGCAAACAATATGGAAAAGAGATAAGTGATGAAAAAGTCTGGTTTATATCTATTCGGCCTCATCGCGGCCATGCTGCTGACGGGCTGTGGCCCGAATACGTCGAGTGTGTCTGCGGGGGCTGAAGGCGCTGCGGCGAATACCCAGAAGGTCTATCGCTGGAAGCTCATCACAACCTGGCCAAAAAATCTGCCAGGCCTTGGCATGGCGCCAGAACGTATGGCGGAAAACCTTCGTGTCATGAGCAACGGCCGCCTCGACATTAAAGTTTACGGTGCAGGTGAACTGGTCGGCGCATTTGAAGTCTTTGATGCAGTATCCCAGGGTACAGCTGAAATGGGTCATGGTGCGGCGTACTACTGGCGCGGCAAAATCCCAATAGCTGCAATGTTTGCCACCGTACCGTTTGGCATGAATGCCCAGGAGATGAATGGCTGGCTGCACTATGGCGGTGGTCTGGAACTGTGGCGCGAGCTGTATGAACCTTTCAATCTGTACCCCATTGCTGCGGGTAATTCCGGCGTTCAGATGGCGGGCTGGTTTAACAAAGAAATAAACAGTGTGGCCGATCTGCAGGGTCTGAAAATGCGCATCCCCGGTCTTGGCGGTGAAGTACTCAAGCGTGCCGGTGGAGTGCCGGTATCACTTCCAGGCAATGAAGTGTTCACCAACCTGCAGACTGGTGTTATAGATGCCACGGAATGGGTTGGGCCGTACAACGACCTGGCTCTGGCGCTGCATACGGTAGCTAAATATTATTATTATCCAGGCTGGCATGAACCTGGCCCGACATTGGAAGCGATTATCAACAAAGACGCCTGGAACAGTCTGCCCCCTGACCTGCAGGCGATGATTGAGACCGCCTCGCGGGCCATTAATGAAGATATGCTCAGTGAGTTTACCGCGCGCAACAACAGTGCACTGCAGACTTTGATCAACGAGCACGGTGTGGAATTACGCGCGCTACCTGACGATGTCATCGCGGCCTTACGTGCAGCCGCTAAAGACGTTGTCGCGGAAGCTGCTGATGAAAACGAACTATCCAGACGCATCTATGATTCCTACACGGGGTTTCTTGAAGATGTGCGCGCCTATCACGAGATCAGTGAAAAAGCCTACTTGAATATGCGGTAACCGATATGGAACTCAAAAATACACAATACGAAGTTCATGACGGAATCGCCACAATCTGGCTGGATCGCCCCCATCGCATGAACGCCTGGACCGGTCGTCTGCATACGGAGTATCGGCATCTGCTGGCCAGGGCCAACGATGATCATAAGGTGCAGGCCATTGTGGTCAGTGGTAAAGGCCGTGGATTCTGTGTTGGCGGCGATTCAGAGGCTTTGCAGGGCCATTCCGCACGCGGTGGTTATGATCCGGGTACTGCCGAGGATATTGCCCGTCCCGGCTACGGCACGGCTGAAGAATTTGATGCGGCATTTGCTTATCATTTTGGTTTGCAGAAAGTTGTTGTGGCGGCGATTAACGGTCCGGCTGCCGGGGTTGGTCTGGCATTACCCTGTTTTGCCGATATCCGTTTTGCGGTGCCGGGTGTGAAGTTCACCACAGCCCATGGCAAATTGAATCTGCCGGCTGAATACGGTCTGTCCTGGATGCTGCCGAAGGTTGTTGGTCTGGGTCGCGCAAACGACCTGCTGCTCACCAGTCGGGTGTTTACCTCAGATGAGGCTTATCAGCTGGGGTTTGTGAACGCTCTGTTTGAACCCGAATCTCTTATGTCTGAAACCTATGCGTATGTGCAGAACATGATCAGCACGGTTTCGCCCAATTCTCTGCGGCAGACACGCTGGCAGATTTATCGTGATCTTCATCGTGATGTCGCCAGCAGTGTCATCGAGTCGGAAACGCTGCTTAACCAGATGATGGGTGAGCCGGACTATGCAGAAGGCATCAGCGCCTTTGTGGAGAAACGCGCACCGGACTGGCCGTCGCTTAAATAGCCTGTTGTTCAGGCGGTTACCTGTCGGCCGGCACAGAACACATGTACGGGCCGGGTGAGTGCAGTGAGGTCGCTCAGCGGGTCACCATCAACAATAAGCAGATCAGCAGATTTACCCACTTCGATGCTGCCGGTGATATGGGAAATACCTAACCCCAATGCAGCTGCAGACGTCGCACTTTTCAACGTGGCTGCCTGCTCCAGTTGGGCTATGCCGGCAAAGACCTGAAGTGCATGGGGTAAGTCGGCGTGGTAGACACCAGGAATACCTGCATCGGTGGAGGCCAGCATGGGAATGCCTTTGTCCAGCATCTGCTGGTAGGCCGAACGAACGCGCCCCAGCACCTTGCCAGACGGATTATCGAGCATCCGCTGCCAACCCTTGTTGACCGTAGGTGATACCCAGACGTTGTTGTCGAGAATCAGATCGGCCACTTCTGCCTGATAATCCGATGCCCAGCCCTCCGGCCCCACCCATGAGCAGTGTTCTATGGTATCGACACACGCGAGAGCGGCTCGTTTGATCCCTTCCGTGCCGTGGCAATGCGCCGCAACAGGCAGGTCAAGCGCGTGTGCTGAGGCAACCAGACCAGATAAAGTGGCTTGAGAGAATTGTGCATCCGTAGGCTGGCTGCCTCTGGTCATACGACCGCCGGTGGCCATGATTTTGATCAGATCAACACCTTGGGCGACCTGCCGCTGCAGTACCGTGTGCGCTTGCGCCGCGGTGGCGGCATGACCGCCCCAGAAATGGCAATGCCCAAGCGGTGTTGTGATGGGCTGCCCGGCACAGATCAATCGAGGTCCGGTTGTGTGTCCGGCGGCAATCTCGTCGCGTAAAGCCAGTTCGAACCAGGCGCCGCCGCCCAGGTCTCTCGCGGTTGTGATGCCCGCAGCGGCCATCTTAGCTGCCCGCTCACGCATCAACGGAATGACACTCGCCTGTGTTTTCTCTGGCGGGTCTTTCTCGTCAGGATTAAGTTCCAGATGTACGTGAGCGTCGATCAGGCCGGGTATGAGCGTCAGCCCTGCGCAGCTGATGGCTGGATCTGAAACATGGGCGTCAGAGCGTTCGCCGACAAAGGTAATGTGGCCGGCGTGGAACTGTAGCGTATCTGCGTCGATAAGCTTGTCACCATCCCAGATGGTTAAGTCTGTGAGGGTTACGGTTTTGGTGAAATCATTCAAATGGTCTATCCATAGATAACGCCAGGCAGCCATGTGGCGAGTGACGGCCAGGCCAGTAACACACCCAGTAAAAGGAGCTGCATGATAATAAAAGGCACCACGCCGCGGTAAATTGCGGTAGTGGGTACCTCTGGCGGTGTGACCCCACGCAGGTAAAACAGTGCAAAGCCAAATGGCGGGGTAAGGAACGAAGTCTGCAGATTGACGGCAATCAGCACGCCCAGCCAGATAGGATCTATGCCCATCGCCAGCAATACCGGCCCGACA
The DNA here is from genome assembly GCA_905231905.1 of Symbiodinium pilosum. NCBI lineage: Eukaryota > Dinophyceae > Suessiales > Symbiodiniaceae > Symbiodinium > Symbiodinium pilosum. The sequence continues at coordinate 721,847 of CAJNIZ010022223.1, forward strand.
ATGGGTACAACAACAAAAGTAATTTCAATGAAATCCAGGATGAACCCCAGCAGGAAAATCGCCAGCATGACAATTGCCAGGGCACCCCACATGCCCCCTGGCATGTTCTCGAACCAGGTATGCACCAGATCGTCACCACCATAGCCGCGAAAAACTAACGAGAAAATAGAGGCGCCGATCAGAATGAAAAATACCATGGCGGTGGTCGAGAGGGTTGAATCGCACACTTCACCCAGCATTTTGATTGTGCAGCGCCGATAGACTACTGCAAGGATCAATGCACCAACCGCTCCGACGCCGGCAGCTTCGGTTGGTGTGGCCCAGCCGCCGAGGATTGAACCCAGAACAGCCACAATCAGAGTCAAGGGTGGCAGCAGGCTGGACAGGGTTTGCATGAGATTGATGTCTGGCGCGTCGTCGGCTGCCGCAGCCGGCATTGAATCCGGGTCGAAGAAACCTTTGCCGATCACGTACAACAGATAAAACCCTACCAGGAGTAGGCCTGGCATCAGGGCGCCGGCAAACAGGTCACCCACAGAAACCGCCTTTGGCGCAAAGATACCCATGTTCAATTGCGCCTGTTGGTACGCGTTTGATAACACATCACCCAGCAGCACCAGGGCAATGGAGGGCGGAATAATCTGCCCGAGAGTGCCCGTTGCGCAGATTGTGCCTGTGGCCAGTGATGGCTGGTAACCCTGTTTGAGCATGGTCGGCAATGACATCAGGCCCATAGTGACTACCGTAGCGCCCACGATCCCGGTGCTCGCAGCCATTAACATACCAACCAGCACCACGGTAATGGCAAGCCCACCGCGAAAGCGCCGCAGCAGACTGGACAGGCTCTCCAGCAAACCTTCAGCCAGACGTGTTTTCTCCAGCATCACGCCCATGAAAACAAACAGCGGCACCGCCACCAGCGTCTGGTTAGTGATGGTGCCAAACAAACGCCCCGGCATGAAACCCAGATCACCGACGGAAAAAGCGCCGGTAAGGATGCCACCCAATGCAAACAGCAGCGCTACCCCACCGAGGGTCAAAGCCACTGGATAGCCAGCCAACAAGGCGACAAACGTCACTGTAAACATGGCGATAGGTGTGTAGTCCATGTCAGCGTTTTCCGACAGACGGGAGCAGGCGTTTGGCAATCTCGCTGAGCCCCTGCAAAAACAGGAGGGCCGCCATGAGTGGCATTAGAGTTTTCAGCAGGAATACAGCCGGCACGCCCCCTACTTCGGTGCTGCCTTCCAGAACCCGCCAGCTCGCGGATACGTAAGGCAGGCTGGTTACAAATATGAAAACACTCACAGGCAACAGCAGCAGCAGATGCCCCCCGGCGTCGATCCAGTCTTTATGTTTCTGGCTGAGCCGGCTGTAAATCAGGTCAACCCGAACATGTCCATCTGCGCGGAGGGTGAAGGGTATAGCCAGCATGAACAGAATGCCGTGCATGTACATGACACTCTCCTGCAGAAAAATAGCACCCACGCCAAACAGGTACCGTAATACAACAATAGTGACGGTGATGAGGACCATAAACAGCGCCAGCCAGCGGATTGCCTGCGCGACACGTTGGTTCAGCCCGTCTATGGCGCGTATCAGGAACAGCACCGTGTATCTACAAGCCCGGCTGGTGTACGACCAGCTCGACAACGGTACCTGCGAACAACGCAAAACCAGCGCTGATGTTGTTTTTGAAGGCCGTAAAACACGCCTCCCTTTCGCGGTTACGAATAAGATATTGCTGATATCCAAACAGCGCCGCGCAAACCAGCAGCCCAACATAGTAAAAATGTTGGTAACCCAGCTGCAGACCCGCCAGTATAAACGACATGAGCGCGCTGATCTGCAGAATGCCGATCATGATGCGATCAAGATCGCCAAACAGAATGGCGGTGCTTTTTATGCCCACTTTCAGGTCATCGTCCCGGTCCACCATCGCGTACATCGTATCGTAGGCCACAATCCATAACAGGCTGCCGACAAACATGACGCCAGCAGTATTGGTGAGCCCCCGATCGGTGGCGGTCCAGGCCATCAGGATGCCCCAGCTGAATGCGATACCCAGCACAACCTGAGGCAGATGGGTCCATCTTTTCATGAACGGATAAGCGGCAGCGACCAGTAAACCGCCGACGGCAAGCAGTTGCGTTGCTCGATTAAGGAATAACACCAGCAGCCCGGCAGCCAGACATAAGCCGGTAAACAGCAGCAACGCGTCTCGATGTCTGATCTGACCAGTTGCTAAAGGACGGTCCTGGGTACGTTTCACCTGCCCGTCAACATGTCTGTCCGCATAGTCGTTAATGACGCAACCCGCGGAGCGCATAAGAAATGTGCCAAGGGTAAAGATAATGATCAACGAAACCGGCGGTACGCCTCCGGCGGCCATCCACAGCGCAGCCAGAGTTGGCCACAGCAGCAGCAGGCTGCCGACCGGACGGTCGAGGCGCATGAGTTTGAGATAGTCCCGCAGGTTAATCGACAGCATCTTCCGGGTGTATGGGTAAAAAACTAACCGCGAGTGTAGATCTTTCCCCCCTCGCAATCTATTGCGAGGGTACCTCGCCAATCTATTGCGAGGGTACCTCGCCAATCTATTGCGAGGGACATCAGAGGCTGTCAGGTAGGGCAATGCCTGCCGCGCATTGATTTTTGCAGGGCTAGCAAGTAGTTTACTGCGCCTTGTGAAACCTGTAGCCGGAGCTAAAGAAGCGTCCATGAAGAAGTGGCAATGTATTGTCTGTGGCTGGATCTATGATGAAGCCGAAGGCTGTGAAGAAGAAAGTATTGCACCGGGCACTGCCTGGGAAAATGTACCCGAAGATTTTGTCTGTCCTGAGTGTGGGGTTAGCAAAGAAGACTTCGAAATGATAGAAGTGGGGTAACCCAGTGTTGCGATCAAAACGTGATGTTCGCGTTTGATCGCATCTGCTCGCTGACTACTCGTCTAAACACCCGCGGAGCGACCATATGAACCTGACTTCACGCATTTTGATAGGTATGGGTACGGGGCTGCTGCTGGGTGCTTTCCTGCAATGGTTGAGTCTGCCGGACGACCACTTCATCAGTACATATTTTACCTTCGGCCTGATTGACGCCGGCGGTGATCTTTTTATTACCCTGTTAAAAATGATGGTTGTACCTCTGGTACTGGTGTCGTTGACCTGTGGTGCAGCCAGCCTTGGCGCAACAGGTAAAGTAGGCCGGCTTGGTGGTAAGACGATTGGACTGTATCTGATAACCACCGCGGCTGCGGTGACCCTTGCGCTGAGCCTGGCCCTTATTATCAATCCAGGCCTGAGCGCCAGTGACCAGGGCGTGGCGGAAGTCACAGGTTTTGTTGCCGATGAAGCGCCCAGCATTAAAGATACGCTGGTTAACATCATTCCCAGTAATCCGATCACCGCTATGGCCGAGGGCAAGATGCTCCAGGTGATTGCGTTTGCCGTATTGTTAGGCCTGGCGATGAGCAAAACCGGTGAAGCTGGTGCCAGAGTGCTGGCGGTGTTCAACGATCTCAACAGCATTATCATGAAGCTGGTGACCATGCTGATCCAACTGGCCCCCTACGGGGTGTTCTGCCTCATGGTCACTCTGGGTGTCACCGTGGGCTTGAACGAAATCACCAAGCTCCTCGCTTATTTCTTAACAGTTGTATTGGCCCTGCTGCTGCACATGACCCTGGTCTACCCGGCACTGTTGCGCTTCCTCGCCGGCCTCAACCCAATCACTTATCTGAAAAAAATGCGCGAGCCGATGTTGGTTGCATTCTCCAGCTCATCCAGTGGCGCAACTCTGCCAGTGACGTTGCGTACTGTGGAAAAGCGTGTGGGTGTCAGTAACAACGTTGCGTCTTTTGCGGTACCGCTGGGCGCCACTATTAATATGGATGGCACCGCCATCATGCAGGGTGTCGCGACGGTGTTTATTGCCCAGTTTTATGGATATGCCCTGGGTCCTGAGCAACTATTGATGGTGATTCTGACCGCAACGCTGGCCTCTATTGGTACCGCTGCGGTACCTGGTGTTGGCCTGATCATGCTGGCGATGGTGTTGGGTCAGGTGGGTTTGCCGCTTGAAGGTATAGGCCTGATTATCGGTGTTGATCGTCTGTTAGATATGATGCGCACCGCGGTGAATGTCACCGGCGACGGAGCGGTCGCCACAATTGTTGCCAAGAGTGAAGGTGAACTTGATCTTGATGTATTTCATGACCCGGAAGCGGGTTGGGTAGTCGAGCCAGACCCGCACTAAGCAGGCTGGCCAACTCCCCTGAGGGTCACTGTCCCAGTGAGAAGGCCAGATCGCTGAGCTCATTCTGGGCAGACAGAATCACTTCGGCAACTTCAGAAATACTCAGTTCACTGATGCCCATCTGCGTGGCAGTAGCCAGCGAATCTTCATGCAGCCCATCGGGTCCATAACAAAGCAGATCCTGGGCCAATCGCAGCAACGCGACATGGTCCTGATGCTCTCCGACGTACCCGCCCACATTCTGAAAACGAACGGCGGTGGTGATTTCTTCAGGCAGATCCCAAAGCTCAAGCAGGGTTGCGGCCAGAACTTCGCGATTGACGTGTAATACGTGCTGGTCAATTTCGGGGTAGCCAATGGATGGATTAGCTTCCTGGATACGGCAAATACTGGCATATTGAGGTGGAAACACGTGCCCCACAACCAGGGTGCCAAAGTTACTCAGTAATCCCGTCAGATAGGCTGTGCCCGGATTGATCTGCTTGTCTTTAGCCGCTTGTCTGGACAGCGCTTCAACGGTTGCGGCGCTATACACCGCGTCCAGCCAGTAAGGGCTGGCGCCTGAGACATGACTTTCCGGCAGGTTGAGGCTGTCGCCGATGGCCATGCCCAGAGCCATGTTAAATACCATGTCAAAACCGAGCACACGCATGATGGCGTCGTTTAATGTTTTTGAGGGCGTTGGTGTGCCATAGAAAGCTGAATTGGCCCAACCCATTATGCGCGCTGCAATGGCCGGATCAGACTCAATGATCGTCACGATATCGTTCAGATCAAACATCGGGTCTTCCGCCAGCGCGATAATCCGTTGGGCGGTTTCCGGTAAAGGCGGTATCGCCAGAGTTTCGTCCAGGCGCGCTTCTATGCGTCTGGCGGTAAAAGAAAGCACCGCCCGCTCGATGTCCTGTTGATCCTGTTCTCTATTAGCCGGTGTGCCCGTCAGAGCGCTGGTGAACTGGGTTTCAAATGATGCGTGATTCAGGCACATCTGATGTAGTTGAGCGCCAGTGGCTCTCACGTATTGCCCGGGCACTTCTGTAGCCAGAGCAATGACAGATTTCTCTTTAAGCTGACTGTCGACAATCGACGGGAAGCCGTAGAAACCCGGAATAGCGCACACGCTGGCGTTCTCCGCCTGGGGTACGTGGCGTACGTCCCGTGCGGTGCTGACTCGGATAGGTTCCGGATCCACCAGGGCAATTTCCGGCGCGACCACCTGTATCTGACCTTTGTTGTCGCTGCAGAACAACGCGCGTACGCGTTGTTCACCAGGAGGGTTTGGATACAGGGGCATTTGATCTACAGGTGTGTCCATATACTCGATTCGTGAAGGCTCAGTTTAAGTATAGGAAAGCTGGCTTCGCGCAGTAGACGAGTTAGCGGACCTGGTTCACACGTTGAGATGTCCGGAGTCAGCCGGTGCCCAGGCAGCGAGCAGCTGCGTCATTTTTTCGGCGTCGGATGAACCGGCAGACGCCTGCAGAAGCGCATCACAACTGCGGATTACCCTGGGCATCAGATGAGCATGTAAACCCAGGTCAGCAACACGAAAGCTCTGTTCACCGGCCTGTCGTGTCCCAAGAATATCGCCAGGACCGCGCAGTTTGAGGTCCTGTTCTGCCAGATAGAATCCGTCCTGGCTTTCACGCATGGCGGTTAAACGGGTTTTAGCAGCTTTGCTTAATCCCTGGCTGAACAGCAGATAACAGTGGCTGGCCAGGCTGCCGCGCCCTACCCGGCCTCTGAGCTGGTGCAGTTGAGCCAGACCCAGGCGGTCTGCATCTTCCATCACCATCAGCGTTGCATTCGGCACATCGACACCCACTTCAACTACAGTGGTGGCCACCAGCAGGTTAAGTTGGTGAGCTTTAAAGGCCTGCATGACAGAAATTTTTTCATCGCTTTTCATCCGCCCGTGCAGCAGCCCGACACGAAATGCGGGTAAAGCTTCGGTCAGGGCCTGATACATGTGTTCGGCAGAAACTGCGTCCAGGTCATCCGAATCTTCGATCAACGTACACACCCAATATGCCTGCTGTCCCTGGCTTAAGGCTCTGGCCACCTGCTCCACAACCTGGCCGCGTTTGCTCGCCTCAACGGTGTGGGTTGTGATGGGTTGGCGCCCCTTGGGTAGTTCATCGATGACGGAAACGTCCATATCCGCATACAACGCCATGGTTAAGGTGCGTGGTATAGGGGTCGCGGTCATGACCAGCTGGTGTGGTTGTCTGCCGTTTGCAGCTTTGTTCTGCAGCGCCATACGTTGATGCACGCCAAACCGATGCTGCTCATCAATGATCGAAAGGGCCAGCCGGTCAAATGTCACCGCGCGTTGAAACAGGGCGTGTGTGCCGATGACCACCTGGGCATCACCGGACGCAATGTCAGCCAGCCGCTCTTTCTGCACTTTCGCTGGAAGCTGCCCGGTTAACAGCACAACACGTATGTTCAGCGGTGACAGCCAGGCGGAAAAATTCAAATAATGTTGTTCTGCGAGCAGCTCAGTAGGTGCCATCAAAGCGGTCTGGCTGTTGTGTTCTGCTGCGCGTATCGCCGCAAACGCCGCTATAACTGTCTTGCCTGAGCCTACATCGCCCTGTACCAGACGTAGCATGGGCACCGGCTTTTCCAGATCGGTTAATACTTCTTTGACCACCTTTGCCTGCGCTCTGGTGAGCCGGAAACCCAGGTTCTGCAGCAGCATACGACCGAGACCGGTTGCCTGGCCCAATGCAATGGCGCTCTCCTGCTGGCGCTTGAGTGCACGACCTTTCATCACCAGGTAGTAGGCACACAACTCATCAAAAGCAATATCTTCCTGCACCGCCTCAATTTCGTGTAACGCGGTGCCCGCTGGCGGCTGATGTAAAAACTGCAGTTTGCTGAACGGCGTGCCGGCGATATCCGGCCACTCGAGCCTGCACAAACTGGCTATCAGATTGCGTAACCGACCCTGGCCCAATCCCGCTGTGGTTGGATAGATAGGTGTCAGGGTCTGACTCAGCGGCGGCGGGTCATGGTCAAACACTTCGTAGTCCGGATGCACCGCGGTCAGTTCGCGCCCGAAAAAGCGGAATTCTCCATAAACTCGCAGCGACTGAGCCTGTTCCAGAGCTGTTTGCTGATATCTGGAAAAATGAAAAAAACGCAACTGAACTTCACCGCTGTCGTCTCTTATGGTGACTTTTAAACTGCGGCGCTTACCAAATTGTATATTGGAGGCAACAACCGATCCTTCGATCAGACATTCCTCACCCGGTGCAATGCTGGCAATGGGTGTAATTTTGGAGCGGTCCTGATACCGGCTGGGCAGGTGCAACAGCAGATCAAGCAGACGAAAGATGCCGAGCTTGGCCAGGGTGGCTTCTAGCTTTGGACCCACCCCCTTAAGTTGATGGATACCAGCGCTGGGATCGACGTTCACCCCAGGGTCATGATGGCGTCAATTTCTATACTGACACCTTTTGGCAAGGCGCTGACTTCAATGGCAGCACGGGCAGGATAAGGGGCGTCAAAAAAGCTGGCCATCACCTCGTTCACCTCTGCGAAATTGCCAAGATCCGTGAGATAGATAGTTAATTTCACGCAGTCGGAAAGACTGCCGTCGGCGGCCTGGCAGATTGCCGCCAGGTTTCTAAATACCTGTTCAGCTTGAGGTTTAAAGTGCTCGCTGACGACATCCATGGTGCTCGGATCGAGTGGAATCTGCCCTGAAATATATACAGTGTGAGTCGCGCTGGTTGCAACCGCTTGAGAGTAAGTACCGATGGCTGCCGGTGCGGCATCGGTGTGAACTGGTTTGTTATTCATTGCGGCTCCTCAGTGGCCCAGGCGTGATAGATTGATAACCGCCTGAACATTGTGCAAACGGCGCATGACCCGCGCCAGATGTGAGCGGTTTTTTACCGTGATGCCGATTGCCAGGGTACTGATCTCAGCGTTACGTTCTTCCACGCTGATGTTTTCAACGCCGGCATCAGCTGCGGATACTTCCGCGGCGACTTCAGCCAGGATGCCTTTACGCCGATTGACGTTGAGAACCAAAGTGGTTCGGAACTCACCCTCGGTGACCTTTTCCCACCTTGCCGGAATTATTTCGCGCGCCGCACGGCGTCTGATCTCGCTTATGTTGGCGCAGGTTTCGATGTGTACCACAAAACCTTTGCCGGGTGTCATATGGCCTACGATCTGATCGCCCGGGACCGGTCCGCAGCAACGGCCGTAGTGAATGACCAGACCTTCGCCGCCGCGAATGGATACCGGCCCGCCGCCTTCAACGGTGACGGCTTCATAGTCCGGGTTGTCAGCTGCCAGCAGTTTCTGTGCTGCGACATAGGCCATTAACTCACCGTTGCCGATGGCAGTTAACAAGTCATTCAGTTTGCGCACCCCCATATCGGTGAATACTTTGCGCAGACGCCTGAAGTCGAGGTCGTTGATGCTCATGTTGGCGTTGCCCAGGGCGCGGTTCAGCAGCTTTCGGCCGAGAGCGATGGACTCGCCGCTCTGCTGTTGTTTCAGCGCGACACGAATGGCTGAGCGTGCCCGGGAGGTCACCACAAAAGTCAGCCAGTCAGGATTTACCCGCGCATCGGTAGAGGTGATGATTTCAACACTCTGGCCGCTTTGAAGCTGTTGCGACAGGGGCGCCAGATTGCGATCGATACGGCATGCCACGCAGCTGTTGCCGATATCTGTATGCACCATGTAGGCAAAATCGATGGGACACGCGCCACTGGGCAGTTCCATGATTTCACCCTTGGGTGTAAATACGTAAACTTCGTCGGGAAACAAATCGAGCTTCAGGCTTTCGATAAACTCCAATGGATTGCCCGCCTGCCTTTGCAATTCCAGCAGATCCTGAGCCCATTGACGGGCACGGCGCTGGCTGGGTTCAAAGTCGCTTTCTCCAGACTTATACAGCCAGTGGCCGGCAATGCCTGTTTCAGCAACGGCTTCCATTTGTTTGGTGCGGATCTGTACTTCGATGGGCACGCCATGCATACCAAATAAAGAAGTATGCAGAGACTGATAACCGTTAGCTTTTGGAATGGCAATATAGTCTTTGAATCGACCTGCAACAGGGCTGAACAGATTGTGAACTACGCCCAGGGTTCGGTAACAGGCATCCACACGGTCAACCACAATCCTGAAGCCGAATACGTCCATGATTTCATTAAACGATTTCTGCTGGCTTTTCATTTTCCGATAAATGGAATACAGGTGTTTTTCACGGCTGATGACTTTTGCGTCGATGCCATCGCGATTCAGCGCGGCGGTCATGGTGGAAGCTATCTCTTCCATTAATTCTTTGCGATTGCCGCGGGCGCTTGCCACCGCTCGTTCAATGCGATCAGCGCGCAGCGGGTATAACGCTTTGAAGCCGAGCTCTTCGAGTTCCATCTTTATCGTGTTGATGCCCAGACGATTGGCGATGGGGGCATAAAAATCCAGCGTCTCTCTGGCGATGCGCTTGCGCTGCTGGGCTGACATGACACCAATGGTGCGCATGTTATGCAGCCGGTCCGCCATTTTCACCATGATCACGCGAATGTCTTTTGCCATGGCCAGCGCCATTTTCTGAAAGTTCTCTGCCTGCGCTTCTGCGCGAGACGAGAAGATCTTGGTCAGTTTGGAAACGCCGTCGACAATCTCCGCAACCGCGCGGCCAAACTCGTCCCGTAGCGTTGACTTGTTGGCGTCCGAGTCTTCGATGACATCGTGCAGCAGCGCCGCCATCAGGGTTTGGTGATCCATACGCATTTCAGCAAGGATCTGTGCGACCGCCGTTGGGTGCGTAATGTAGGGGTGACCGGTGCGCCGCCACTGACCTTTGTGGGCGGTTTGCGCATAGGCGTGAGCGCGTCGCACATCTGCGATCTGTTCAGGTGTCAGGTAGGAAATGCGTTTGGTCAGCGACACGATGGTCGCTGGTGCGGCAACTTCGGGGCGTTTAGCAGCCTCTTCCAGCTGCCTGACAAAATATGATTGAGTGGTGGACTCGGGCCTAACCTGGCTCGTCATCTCCTATCCTGTTCTCCCTGAAGCTTTGACTGAAGTCGAAGCTGACTTCTACGTCTTCATCCTCTTGGGACACTTCCTGACTGTCAAGCATTTCATGGGAGATCAGACCCTCGGCAATCTCTCGCAAAGCGATGACCGTGGCTTTGTCGTTTTCTTCTGGAACAAGCGGTTCGTTCCCGTAGGTACGTAAGCTGCGTGCGCGGCGGGTAGCCAGCATGACAAGATCAAAGCGGTTGTCTACATGATCCAGACAGTCCTCAACAGTTACTCTAGCCATAGTGTTCTCGCCTCAACGCGGGTAATGGAAACGGGGCGCGAAGTCTACAGCGCTCTTAACTATCTGACAAGATGTGCTGAATCGCCGGATTACCGGCTATCTGGCGGTCTTTACGCAGGCGCAGGGCCCGAAATACACACAGAAGATCGGCTAGTGTCTCATCGAAATCATCGTTTACCAGGATGTAGTCAAAATTAGGCGCTTTCGACATTTCTAATTCGGCCTGTCCCAGGCGCGTTTCCATGCTTTTCTGACTGTCCTGTCCGCGACTGGCCAGGCGCTCGGCGAGTACCTCAACACTGGGTGGTAAAATGAAGATGCCAATTACATCGGGTACCAGCCGGCGAACCTGTTCAGCCCCCTGCCAATCTATCTCGAGAATGACGTCTTTACCTTCAGCTAACAGGGTGTCCACCTGCTTTTTAGAGGTGCCATAGTGTTGTCCGAATACTTCTGCATATTCGAGAAACTGCTCTTCAGCAATCATCTGCGTAAAGGTTGGTTGGGTTACAAAATGATAATTCACGCCGTCAGTTTCAGAGCTACGACGCTCGCGGGTGGTGTGTGAGATACAAACCACCAGTTGAGGATCGCTTTCCAAAGCGGCGTGGACCAGAGATGTTTTGCCGGCGCCGGAGGGGGCAGCCACCAGATAGAGCTGCCCGTGGTTGGTGTCTGAATTGGGCTTCATTCTATGTTCTGCACCTGTTCTCTGATCTGTTCGATGATGACTTTGAGGTCCACGGCGCGCTGGGAGGTTTCCGGCATGATGGACTTTGCCCCCAGGGTATTGGCTTCGCGGTTCAGTTCCTGGGTCAGAAAATCCAGACGCCTGCCGTGAGGACCCGCACCCAGGGCGTTGCTGCGGGCTTCTTCCACGTGGATTGCCAGCCGATCAAGCTCTTCGGCGACGTCCGCCCGCTGCGCCAGCAGCGCAACTTCCTGCTCCAGCCTGCCGGGATCCAGGTTGACCTGCAGATCTTCAATGCGTTGCAGCAATTTGGCTTTCTGTTGCAACGCAATCTGCGATACCTGGGGCTTGAGCACTTTGAGCAACGCATCAATATGATCCAGACGCTCACAGATGGTCTGTTGCAGTTGGGCGCCTTCGCGCGCTCTGGCACTGATCAGGTCGGTGAGGGCCTGCTCAAACAGTTGGCTGGCGGTTTCTTCCAGCAGGCTTTCTTCTACCGGTGTATCGTCCAACACCCCAGGCCAGCGCATCAATTCAATAGGGGTCACCGAGCCAATTTCAGGTGCATCCCGGCGAACCTGCTCTACAGCGGCCAACAGTTGCATCAGTACAGGGCGATTGATGGTGACTTTGCTTTCGCTGGCCCCTGCTTCCAGGCGCAGGGTGCAATCGACCTTACCGCGTTTGAGATGTTTCCTGGCCAATTCACGCAGTGGGTGTTCAATGCCCCGCAGTGACTCAGGAATACGAAAGTGCGTCTCCAGAAAGCGATGATTTACCGAGCGGATTTCCCACACCAGGTGTCGACCGTGGGCATCGACAGCGGCGCGTGCAAACGCGGTCATGCTGTACATCATTGTTATTATTCCCTAGCACGCAACTAAAGGTGTGATTCTAACGCGTCCACTTATAATGTGCGCAAAACAAGGAGACATTATGCGTCCAAGTGGTCGAGCAGCAGATGAGATGCGCAACGTGAAGTTTACCCGAGGCTATACCAAACACGCAGCCGGATCAGTTCTGGTTGAGTTTGGTGACACCAAAGTGTTGTGTACAGCGGCGGTAGAAGAATCGGTACCCGGTTTCATGCGGGGTCGTGGCGTCGGATGGGTGACCGCCGAATACGGCATGTTACCAGGCGCGACACACACTCGTAATGATCGTGAAGCCGCGCGTGGCAAACAAACGGGCAGAACGGTAGAGATTCAGCGCCTGATCGGACGCTCGTTGCGGGCGATGGTGGATATGCAGGCGCTCGGTGAGCGCACCATACGCGTGGATTGTGACGTCCTGCAGGCGGACGGCGGCACGCGCACGGCCTCCATTACAGGCGGCGCCCTGGCCCTGGCAGAAGCGATCGGTACTTTGCCCGTTCAGGGCGCGTTCAAGGAGTTTGTGGCATCTATATCAGTAGGTATTTATAAAGGTACGCCCGTTTTGGATTTAGACTATGCAGAAGACTCAAATGCAGAGACGGATATGAACGTGGTGCGCATGGAAGGTGGTGGATTCATTGAAATTCAGGGTACCGCAGAAGCGGCGCCATTTTCCGGTGCTGAGCTTGCGCAATTAATAGCCCTGGCCGAATCCGGTACCGCCGAACTGATCGAACTGCAGAAGGCGGCACTGCAGGAGGCCAAGTAATGTCTGCCGGTGTGCTCGACAAACAAGCCTTCATAGAATTCATGTTGGCTCAGAATGTCCTGAAATTTGGTGAATTCACGCTTAATTCCGGACGCATCAGCCCCTACTTTTTCAATATGGGCAGTGTCAGTGACGGTGCAGCGTTTGCTCAACTCGGACAAGCGTATGCTGACGCGATTCTGGCCGCAGGTCTGGATTTTGATGTGCTGTTCGGACCGGCCTACAAAGGCATTCCAATTGCGGTTGCCACGGCGATAGCGTTATCCCAAAAGGGCAAAAACGTCGGCGTGGCGTTCAATCGTAAGGAAGCGAAAGACCATGGAGAGGGCGGCATGCTGGTGGGCGCGCCGGTCACCGGCAGGGTTTTACTGGTAGATGACGTCCTGACCTCAGGTAAAGCCATTCGCAGCGCCGTGGATCTCATCAGCGCCACCGGGGCTCAGATCAGTGGGGCGGTGATTGCCATGGATCGCGAGGAAGTGATTGATGTGGATCAACCCAAAGCGCTGCAGACTACCGCGGTTGCGGCATTGGCTGAAGACCTCGGTGCACCTGTGATCAGTATCGCAAAAATGTCTGACCTAGTAGGCTATCTTGCCGTGTCGGACAAGATGGCTGCATCGAATACGCTGGCTCAGATGCGCGAGTATCAGGCACGGTATTGTGTGGCGTGAGGGCATGCAGAATGAAAAGGAACCTAATGATTAACCTTAAAGCCTCGAAAATAGTAAGCGCGTTGTTGCTGACGCTTGTCAGTGTCAGCGCCTTTGCCGACTTTTTCCGTTTTAGGGATGAATCTGGTGCGTTGGTGTTTTCCACCACCATACCCGCAGATCGCGTGCGCTTTGGATATGATCTGGTAGATGCCCACGGCAATCTGATTCAGCGTGTCGACCCCCAACTCAGCGACGAAGCCTATCAGCGCAAACTTGAGCGCGAGGCGATGATCCGTGAGTGCGAAAAAACCCTGGATCGAGTGCGTAAGCTTTATCAGGCTGGAGCGGATATTGATTACGCGGAAGTGCAGGGTCTTGAATCCATCGATGAAGCGATTGCCAACATCCGCGCGAATCTAGCTGTGGTCAGAGGTCAACGCGAGGATCTGGAAGCCCAGGCGGCGCAGATTGATATCGGTGGCGGCACCATACCTAATTCTCTGTTAGATCAGATTGAGCGTGCAAAAACTCAGGAGAAGACCCTGTCCGATGAAATCCAGATGCGGTTCGCGGAAAAGCTTGAGTTGCGCAACATGTTTGCCTTCGACCGAAAAGTTTTTGTGCTGCGTAGCTGTGAAAATGGCTTACCGGATAGAGACGCCAAGGTAACTGAATAGTCGCTCCCGGGCATTGGCTTCAGGCTCGCGCAATAGGGCCATTGCTGGCGTAGTTATCTTTCGAACAGCGTGTAGTGCAGCATTTCCCATTGCCCTTCCCAATCCCGGGTGGGCATTTCAGTAAACTCAGAACGAACAAACTGGAGAATGCGGCCTTCTGCAAACGCCAGCAGCAAGTTGGCACTGGCGTTGATTTGAATCGTTGGCATTTCTGTCAACGTTGCATTGTGTTCTCGCAGCACTTGTCGCAACTGAGTCTCAAGACGGTTTAACAGCTGATTGACACGCCCGCGAAGTCGTTCGGTTTCGCCCTGGAGTGCATCACCTGCAAACAAGCGGGCAAAACCTGGATTGCGCTCAATGAAACTCAGCAGCAGGTAGATAACGTTGCGACACCGTGCGGGGCCTTGTTTTTGCTCACTAAGGATCAATTTGATTCGAGAAAACAGGGTTTCTTCTGCGTAAATGATGAGGCTCTCGAGCATTTTCGCTTTGCTTGGAAAGTGTCGATACAGGGCAGCTTCGGATACACCGACCTGTGCCGCTAAGCGGGCTGTTGTAATCCTGTCACCGGGATGCTCTTGTAACATAAGCGCCAACGCTTCAAGTATCTGTTGTCGCCGATTGGTTTTGCTCATGCCGTACTTGTCTCATCCGAAACAATCTGTGTGCCAACGCCGCTGGCTGTGAAAACTTCCAGCAACAGGGCGTGCGGTACACGACCATCTACAATTTGTACGCTTTGCACGCCGGCCGCTACTGCATCCAGTGCACATTGGACCTTGGGTAACATGCCTTCGTTAATAATGTTTTCATCAATCAGCTTGGCAATGCCGGATGCGTTTATCGCGCTGATCGTTTTCTTGTCTGCATCCAGGATGCCTGGTGTGTTGGTCAGTAACAGCAGCTTTTCGGCGCGCAAACTCTGAGCGATGCTGCCTGCGACAATATCCGCATTGATGTTGTAAGACTCACCCTCGGCACCAATGCCGATGGGTGCAATGACGGGAATGAAATTTGACGCTGTCAGGGTCGTCAGAATGCTGGTATCTACTTTGGTGATTTCGCCAACGTGGCCGATATCAATAATTTCCGGCGCGTTCAGGTTGGGCGGCATGGCGAGTTTTTTTGCCCGTATCAGATCACCGTCTTTGCCGGTGATACCAACGGCATGGCCACCATTGGTATTCAGCAGCGCAACAATTTCCTGGTTAACCAACCCCCCCAGAACCATCTGCACCACGTCCATGGTCGCGGCATCAGTTACACGCATGCCATTCACAAAGCGCGATTCTATGTTCAGCTTTTTCAGCAAAGTGCCAATCTGTGGCCCGCCACCATGTACGATTACCGGATTGATGCCCACCAGTTTCAAGAGCACAACATCTCGCGCAAAAGACTGCTTGAGCGATTCATCGGTCATGGCATTGCCGCCATATTTGATGACAATTGTGTGTCCCTGGAACTGTTGTATGTAAGGTAGAGCCTCGGTCAGTACCTGTGAAACACGTTCGGCGTCTTGTTCGATCATGTGCTTTTATGGCCTAACGAAAAGAAAGGTTAGGTTCGATCTGAGTCAGTTGTAGTTGGAACTCATCCTGAATTCTGTCCAGCGCACCGGGCCCATCAGCTTCAAAGCGTAACGACAGCACTGGACTGGTATTGGATGGTCGGATCAGGCCCCAACCGTCAGCGTAGTCGACGCGAATGCCGTCAATGGTGGTGATGGTGCCGTCACCCCAGTCTGCGCCGGCTGAGAGTTTTTCCATAATCTCAAATTTTTCAGACTCGGTGGTGGTGATCTTGATTTCCGGCGTTGTGAAGGTAACCGGAAATTGAGCGAAAATCTCGTCCGCTGTACGGCCATCGGTGCTCAGAATTTCCAGAAGGCGCACGGCGGAATAAAGCGCGTCGTCAAAACCGTACCAGCGCTCACCAAAACAGATGTGGCCGCTGAATTCACCAGCCAGCAACGCACCGGTTTCTTTAATTTTGGCTTTCATGTGGGAGTGGCCCGTCTTCCACATGATTGGGCGTCCACCCAACTCGCTGATGATATTGTTCAGGTGACGTGAACACTTCACATCATAAATGATGTCTGCGCCTGGATTTCGGCTCACGATGTCTTGCGCGAACAGCATAATCAACTTGTCAGGCCAGATGATTTCGCCGCTGTTGGTCACCACACCCAGGCGGTCACCATCGCCGTCGAAGGCAAGCCCCAGGTCAGCTTTCTCAGCCTGCACAACGGTGCGCAGATCTTCCAGGTTTTCAGGCTCAGCAGGGTCTGGGTGATGATTGGGAAAATCGCCGTCGATTTCGCAATACAGCTCAATGACCTCACAGCCAAGCTCACGCAACAGACGAGGTGCAATGTCGCCGGCAACCCCATTACCGCAGTCGACAACTACCTTAAGAGGCTGCGCGATGGCAACTTCTTCAAGCACTTTATCGATATAGCTGTCATCCAGGTTAATCTCGTCAACGTCGCCTTCGCCTTCGCTGAGGTCATTGTTCTGCAAACGGCGGAACAGAGCCTGGATCATATCTTCTGCCAGGGTGACGCCGCCGAGCATCATCTTCAGGCCATTGTATTCAGGTGGGTTGTGGCTGCCGGTGATCATAATGCCGGTGCCGGTGTCCAGGGCATAGGTGGCGTAGTAGAGCGTAGGGGTGGGTACACGACCGATGCTGATGACATCGATGCCACCTTCTGTGAGCCCTCTTGTCAGTGAGGCCTGTAAAGGTTCGCCAGAGTGACGCCCATCGCGGCCGACAGCCACCCGTGACTGTTTCTTTGCCAAAGCTTCTGCGGCGAATGCGCGCCCGATCCAGTACACAACCTCTTCGGTCAGGTTGGTTGTGGTGATGCCACGAATGTCGTATGCACGGAAAATACCTGGGTCGAAATCAATCCCCATATCCATTGGTCCCACTTCTTCACTCACTTCTATGCCGAAATTGTCTTGTGCTCCGCTGGGTTGAACGTCGAGGAAATCCTTTTTAGCGCGCTCAGGCTTTTTTGTCTCCAGCCCCTCCAACAAATCCTCTCCGTCGTCACTGTCTGCTGCTTTGTTCGGCGTCGTGCTGGCTTGCTCGGTGGGGTTTTTGTCGTGAACGGCCACTGCCGCGGCCACGTCTGCCAGAGCATTTAACTGATAGCGACCCATTGGTGCGCTTCGACCGCGAGAAATGCGGGTCACGTAATCCGTGAGCGTCAGCGCATCTTCTTTGACTTTGCGGCTGTACATGGAGAAACCAAGGAATGTTCCCCCCATGATCAGCGCCAGCGCCAGCGCAAAGGGTGTGAACAAGGCTGCGGTATTGTCCACCTGCTGTACTTCACTTGTCGTCGCAGCAAACTCAACTTTCCAATGGGGAATGAACAGCGCCTGCTCTATCGGCGCCAAATCTGCATCGCTGCCGCCAGCTTCCAGAACGGCTGTGGTCGGGGTGCCAGCGATCGTCTGCAGAATCTTTAGTGAACCGCGCAGGCCAGTGAAGTGTTGCAAAGAATCCAGCAGGAACTCGGGTTCGAAGACCACCAGTAAGACCCCGGCCACGGTGCCATCTGGTGTTAAAGGTTGTGCAGCGTAGAGTCGGTTGCCTTGTGCCGCGCCCGCCTCCGGTCCGACAAACGCTCTGGTTTCTGCACGTCTGATCAGATCCAGGGCCGCAAAAGACACCGGTACTTCCGCACTCAGATCAACTTCGGCTTTGCCTTTCTCGATGATATCCACCCGGGAAACATAAGGGTGTTGGGCGGCTAAGGTCGCGGCAGTCGCTTGCTGTGCGTCGGGATTGAAACTGATCAGAGCCTCAATAGTGCTTGGCGCGGTAGCCATGGCGTTAACAGTTGCCCGCAGGTCGGCGACGCGACTGTTGAATAATTGTGCGTAGACGTCCAACTGGCGTTCCTGCTCGGCAATCTGAGCCGCCTGCTGAGGTTGTACAATCGCCTGCCACCAGACCAGAGCAAAAGCCACCAGTAAGCCAAGGGCGCTGATGCCCAGCGTTACACTGCCGTGGGTGAGGAAATTGTCGGATCCGGATTTCTGCCGGTTTTTCTTGCTAGATTTTTTTTTCGCCACGTTTAGTGCGTCCTGCGAGTGGTTGATTAGACGGTTTTGCCTCGAGCGCGCGCTATTCTGACACACTCTCGGGGTTTGTATCTGCTAACTGAGAGGCAAAAATGTCAACGATCTGAGCAATTAAACCATGCGCGAGTTGTGTTTTAGATTGCCTTGCAAAAGCCACTTCACCGTGGGCGTGGATCAGCGTGGCGGCATTATCCGAACTGTTGAAGCCAATGCCTGGATCGGACACATCATTGACGACAACGGCATCCAGGCCTTTGCGTACGAGTTTTTGCCGTGCGTGCTTGTGGGTATCGTTGGTTTCCGCCGCAAAACCAATAACCAGGCGCGGTTTAGCCGGATGCTGGGCAACACCGGCGATGATGTCGGGGTTTTCAACCAGTTCGATGGTCAAGCTTGCCTGTTCATCACCTGCTCGTTTCATTTTCTGTGCGGCGGCCTCCAGCGGCCGATAGTCCGCAACCGCTGCAACACCAATAAAAATATCCACGCCGGTCAGGTGCGCGTGTACTGCAGCCTGCATGTCGAGCGCGCTGATGACGTCGATGCGTAGCATGTCAGGATGGGTAGGCGGCACCTTGGGCCCGGCGATAAAAATCACATGCGCACCTGCAGCCAGGGCAGCATCAGCCAGCGCAATACCCTGTAAGCCAGAGCTGTGGTTGCTGATATACCGAACCGGGTCGATGGCTTCCAGGGTCGGGCCCGCGGTGATCATCACCGTTTTGTTGTGCAGGGAGCGGGTCGCTGCAGTTGAGGCAGCTGGTGCTGAAGGCGCAGACGCTGCAAGAGCTGCAACAATATCGTCTGGTTCAGTCATTCGCCCCGGTCCCACTTCGCCACAGGCCTGATCGCCAGATTCAGGACCGATTAACTGGTATCCCAATGCTTGAGCAGCCAGCAGATTGGCCTGTGTAGCCGGGTGTTGGTACATCTGCTGATTCATAGCTGGGGCAAGCCAGACCGGTGCACTGCTGGCCAGGCAAAGGGTGGTGAGCAGGTCATCTGCCATGCCGTGTGCCAGTTTCGCGATGGTATTGGCTGTGGCTGGCGCAATGACGATGAGGTCAGCCCAGCGTGCAAGCTCGATATGGCCCATGGCCGCCTCTGCATGCTCATCCCACAGATCCTGGCGTACAGGGGCACCTGCCACAGCCTGTAGGCTTGTAGAGGTCACAAAGTGATGCGCGCTATCGGTCATAACCACCTGTACTTCTGCACCCGCGGCGCGCAAACCTCGCACAAGTATCGGTGTCTTATAGGCTGCAATACCGGCACAGATGCCAAGCAAGATACGTCTGTTGTTTAAAGCTGGTTTAGAACTGGACATCACTGTGAATTTTAACGTTGAAGCGCGCAAGGTTACCTTGATTTGTGGCGCACCACACCCGTCAACAGGTGTGGTGCAGATTCGATGAATCGCTGGACCAGGGAGATTGAACGACCGCGCGAGCGTCTGCTGCGTGGCGGCGCCCAGAATCTCAGTAGTGCAGAGCTCATCGCGGCCTGTCTGGGCAGTGGCCTGCCCGGCGAAAGCGCGCAGCAACTGGCAGAAAGGCTGATCCAGCAATTTGGCAGCCCGTTAGCGCTGATCGCTGCGCCAACGGAAAAGCTGCTGGCCTGCCGCGGCTTAGGCCAAGCGCGCACAGCGCAACTCAAAGCCGTGCATGAGCTGGCCTGCCGCAGTGATGAATACACACTGGCGAAATCGGGTCCGTTGCAGAATGTAAGTGCCGTCAGTCGCTACATACGGCGGCGTATAGGCCATCGCGAACGGGAAACCTTTGCCTGCCTGTTTCTGGATACCCGGTACCGACCTATCTGCTGGGAGGAATTGTTTCTCGGCTCGGTGAATCGTGCGCATGTTCACCCCAGGGAAGTGCTGAAGCGTGGCATTGTGCTGAATGCAGCAGCGCTGGTTCTGGCGCACAATCATCCGTCCGGCATTGCGGAACCCAGCCAGGCGGATTTACAGCTCACCCGGGAGCTGAAAGACCTGTTGCGGCGGGTAGATATTGAAGTGATAGACCATGTCATTGTCTCGCCGACAACATCGGTGTCTCTGGCAGCGCGCGGATTGCTCGGATCCTAGAGGTCAGATAGCGGTTTACGGTTGGTCGGATTTATGTAAATTGCACGTTAAAGTTGCTGTCGGCGTTCCCGTGTAGTATAAAGCGCGTCCTTTTTTTAGGGTGCCCAGAAAGATGTCGCAGGTATGCCAAGTCACCGGTAAACGTCCCATGGCGGGAAACAACGTCAGCCACGCGCAGAATAAAACCAGACGGCGGTTCCTGCCGAATCTGCACAAACACAGATTCTGGGTGGAGTCCGAGCAGCGCTATGTCAGATTGCGTGTCTCCTCCAAAGGTATGCGTATTATTGATAAGAAAGGTATCGATACGGTGCTGAGCGATATGCGCGCTGCCGGACAGAAGGTTTAGCCCCTCTCCTGAATAGAAAGTACTGAATAGAAAGTCCTGAATTGCAGGCGCCCACACTGAGAGATTTAGAAAATGCGTGACAAAATTAAGATGGTTTCCAGCGCCGGTACAGGTCACTTCTACACGACCGACAAAAACAAGCGCACTACGCCTGATAAGTTGGAAATGAAAAAGTTCGACCCTGTCGTGCGCAAACACGTCATGTATACGGAAGCTAAAATCAAGTAGACCCCGGTGCCTGAGCTCCCGGAAGTCGAAACGACAAGACGGGGTATCGAGCCCTGGGTACTCGCCCAGACCATTACCGGCATTGAAGTGCGTAACCCGAAGTTACGCTGGCCGGTAGACATTCCCAAACGATTGGTCGGTCAACAGGTCTCCGCTGTTGGTCGGCGCGGTAAATATCTGCTCGTAACAACACTTTCAGGCACCCTGATCATTCATCTTGGCATGTCCGGTAGTTTGAGAATAATGCCCGCAGGGGCTGAGCCGTTGAAACACGACCATGTCGATATCTCTTTTTCAAACGGGCAGCTGCTGCGGCTGAATGATCCCAGGCGCTTCGGTAGCATGGTTTTTCAGCCAGGTGATCACCCCGAGGTGCATTGGCTCCTGAAAGACCTCGGTGTCGAGCCCCTGGGCAATGAATTTTCAGGGCAGTATCTACACGAGCGTTCACGCAAGCGAAAAGTTGCAGTAAAGAATTTCATTATGGATTCAAAAAATGTTGTCGGCGTGGGCAACATTTATGCAGCCGAGGCGTTATTCATGGCTGGGATTCGTCCAGCGACAGGTGCGGGTCGAATTCCGCTGCACGCTTATGATTCCCTGGCCAATGCGATCAAGCGTGTACTTACGCGTTCAGTGCGTCAGGGAGGCACTACGTTGCGGGATTTTGTCGGCTCAGACGGTAATCCCGGGTACTTCAAACAGCAGCTGAATGTCTATGGGCGTCAGGACAAACCTTGCCGAGTGTGTGCAAAGCCGTTAAAACTACAGATACTTGGGCAGCGCAGCACAGTTTATTGCCCAAATTGCCAAACCTCACAAGGATTTGTGCCGCCTAAGTGCTAAAGTTGGTTCACTGCAATGAGAATTTTTAAGACATGCCCAAGACACTACTGACATGGATAACCGCAGGCGCGTTATTGTTAAGCGCAGCGCCTGGTTTTGCTTCTGACAATGAACCCAGCGCGGGTGAAATGGTGGCTGATGTTGTTATTGCTCGCCCTCTTGGCCTGGTGGCTACGGTTCTGGGTGGGGCAGCATTTGTTGTCAGCCTGCCGTTCAGCGCCCTGGGTGGCAATGTTGAAGAGGCGGCTGACGCTTTGTTCCTGGATCCAGCTAAAGCAACCTTTGTGCGTTGCCTCGGCTGTCGTGCAACCGGGAAGTACCAATCACCTGACGATTAAGCCGCAACCTGGCGTCAGGGTCAGCCTTGTAGCGCTTTCGCCACCGCCGGGTGGACAAAGTTTGTGATATCGCCGCCCAGGGTTGCGATTTCACGCACCAGCGTGGAAGAGATGAACGAACACTCTTTTGATGGCAACAGGAAGACGTACTCTATACCCGGTGCCAGAGACTGATTCATTTCCGCCATTTGAAATTCGTAATCGAAGTCCGTCACCGTTCGCAGTCCACGTAAGATAAAACGCGCGTTCTTGCTTTTGGCGTAGTCGACCAACAGGTTATTAAAACCCTCCACCGACACCCGGTCGCCAAATTCTGCGAGCACCTCGTTGCACAGCTCTATCCGATCAGCCAGGTCTACCTTCGGGTTTTTCTGCGCCGATGTACCAATGGCCACGACAACATGATCAAACAGATGCAGTGCCCGCTCCACCAGGTCTGTGTGTCCATTGGTGATCGGGTTAAAAGAACCCGGATAAACAACCACTTTCATACTGTCTCCCCTATGAGCAAACCGGCTCAGGACGATGATTGACGTTGTTCTGAAAACCAAGCCGGACGCGGATCTTAGCCTTGGTATCCGCCACCTGCAAATTGCTTGCTCGAAAGTGTTGCTATTGTTCGATCTCCAACAACCCTGCATAAGCATCGCCTGAGCGTGTCTGCCGATAAGCAGATAGGCCGGGCACATCTGCAAGTTGATCGATCAGCGACTGATCTCCGGACTCCAGATAAAGGCAATCGCGCACAAGGTGATGTTCGAGAAGGTGGGTAACACTCTGGATTAAACGCTCAGGTTCCCTGAACGGTGGATCCAGGAAAACAATATCTACCGGCTCTGTCATTCGCTTTAAAAAATGCATGGCATCTGCCTTGATGATGCTGCAACGTCCGCCGATGCCCAGGTTGGCAACATTGGCCCTCAGCGCCGCAATGGTTCTGCTGTCAGTGTCCACAAATGTGGCGTGGGACGCGCCTTGAGATAAAGCTTCGAGCCCCAGTGAACCCGACCCGGCAAACAGGTCCAATACCTGCGCATTTCTGATGCGCGGACGCAGCCAGTTGAAAAGTGTTTCCCGGGTTCGACCTGATGTGGGACGCAGATCGCTACCCCCGTCGAAGGGAAGTTTCCGTCCGCGCCACTGGCCGCCGATAATACGAACCTGAGATGGACCTGATTTTTGTCTGCTCTTTTCTTTGGTCATGGTGGCCCTGGCGAAACGGCTAGTATAGGGTTTGCACCCGGCGGGTAAAATGGCAGCAAGGGTTTGCCACCGGCCGAATTTCACTCCGAAAAATGATGATGCGAAGAGGACATTTTGAGCGATTCACCTTCACCAGATACAGCAGCCGCAGATGATGGCGAGAGCACCGCAAAGCGCACGGGTCTGTTTGGTCGCCTGAAAAACGGCTTAGCTAAAACGCGCACTCAGTTAGCGCAGGGTGTGGGTAACCTGCTGCTCGGCGAGCGTGAGATCGACGACACTGTCCTGGAGGACCTGGAGACAGCTCTGCTCATCACCGATGTTGGTATAGATACCACAACCAGCATCATGGCGGATCTGGCTCAGCAGGTGAAACGTAAAGAGCTTAATAATACGCGAGCCCTGCACGGTGCGTTAGGTCGTTTGTTGAAGGCCCGCCTGGAGCCCCTGCAGAAAGATTTGACGCTGACAGACAAAAAGCCGCACGTGATCTTTTTTGTTGGGGTCAACGGCGTAGGCAAAACAACAACTATTGGTAAACTGGCCAAGCAGTTACAGAATCAGGGTAAAAATGTCATGTTGGCCGCGGGTGATACCTTCCGCGCAGCAGCAGTTGAACAGTTACAGGTGTGGGGTGAGCGCAACAACGTGCCGGTTATTGCTCAGGCCCAGGGATCTGATAGTGCTTCAGTGGCGTTTGATGCTCTGCAATCCGCGCAGGCGCGCGGCGCTGATGTGTTACTGGTAGACACCGCGGGCCGGCTGCAGGATAAAGCCCAGCTTATGGATGAATTGAAAAAAGTACATCGCGTGGTCAAGCGTCTCGATGACTCAGCGCCCCATGATGTTGTGCTTGTGCTGGATGGCGGAGTTGGTCAGAACGCACTCAGTCAGGTGCGTTTGTTTAACGAGGCGGTAGATCTTACGGGCCTGGCGATCACCAAGCTGGACGGCAGTGCCAAAGCGGGTGTTATTTTCTCTATTGCAGCTTTGCAGGACATTAACCTGCCGGTTTACTTTGTCGGGGTAGGTGAGGGCATTGATGATCTGCGGCAGTTTGTAGCAGACGATTTTGTTGAGGCGCTGTTGGATCAGGATTTCAAAGACTCCCTCGAGCGTACCGACGCCTGAGCGGACTGATTTATGGGACACATTGAATTTCAGCATGTCACGAAGCGTTTTGATAACGGCTATGAAGCCCTCAGTGACGTATCGGTGGAATTTGCTGAAGGCTCCATGTGTTTCCTCACGGGTCACTCTGGCGCGGGCAAGAGTACCTTCTTAAAGCTCCTGCTGCGTGCTGAAATGCCGAGCCGGGGACGGCTGCTGGTAAATGGGGTGGACATCGTTCAACTGCCGGATAAACGCCTGCCGCGCTATCGGCAGAATCTCGGTGTTGTTTTTCAGGATCACCACCTGCTTGCACAACGCAGTGTTTTTGAAAACGTCGCCCTGCCCCTGCGGGTGATGGGAATGCGTGAACGCGAAGTTGGGCGGCGTGTGCGTGCTGCGCTGACCCGGGTTGAATTGCTGGGCAAAGAAAACCTGTTTCCACGGCATTTATCTACCGGCGAGCAGCAACGGGTGGGCATTGCCCGGGCGGTGGTGACGCGGCCTAAAATTCTGCTCGCTGATGAACCTACGGGAAACCTCGACCCGGATTTATCCACCCACATAATGGATCTGTTTGCTCGATTTAATCAGGTTGGCACAACAGTCATTATTGCCAGCCATGATGTTCCTCTGATCGAAAGTATGGGTCTGCGGATACTGCACCTGCAGGCTGGGCGTGTGATCGAAGATCTGCCCGCAACTCGCAGTATTGAAGAAGTAACAGGATTGACCCTGGAAGCGCCACAGGAAACGGATTCGTGACCCGCGCAGCAAAAGATCCCTGGCGTGGTACCGGGTGGCAACCATTCGCGTGGGTCAGAGATCACGCGCGCGTCGGTAGCGAGTCGATCAATTTCATCAGTACCCGTATCGGCACCAGCTTTTTAGTCTGGCTGGTGGTGGGCATCGCCCTGGCTTTACCCGCGGGTCTTTGGATTCTGCAGATTAATATGGAAGCCATGTCTCAGGGTTGGGAGGGGCGTCCTGGATTGAGCGTTTACTTCCTGACAGATGCGAGTCAGGAAGACATTGATGTTGTTGCACAGGCGCTCGAAGCTGATACCGACATTGCCAGTGTTGCGCTGACAACCGCGGATCAGGCGCTGGCACAGTTCAAAGAATACAGCGGTCTGGGTGACGCCCTGGACCTGCTTGGAGAAAATCCACTGCCCGCTTCGCTCACGGCTCGTTTTGCAGACAAAATTGACCCTCTTGCACTGGATGATCTGCTGGCTTCACTGTCGCAGCTTGCAGGGGTTGCGGAGGTTGTGGTTGAAAAAACCTGGCTGGAGCGGCTCAACGACCTCTCCGCCGTCATCAGCCGTATGGGCCTGGTGCTGGCCATTATGTTTGGCGTTGGTGCGGTTCTGGTCACAGCCTCTTCTGTGCGGTTGGCGATAGAATCGCGTCTGGATGAGTTACGTGTGCTGAAAATGGTGGGCGCTACCCAGGGTCAGATCCGTCGACCGTTTCTCTATTTCGGAGCGATATACGGGTTTGGTGGTGGTGTTATCGCCGCTATGTTGATTGCCTTCACGCTGGTGGTTATTGAGCCGCCACTGCAGTCACTGCTGGGCAGTTATCGCCAGGAGTTGCAGCTGGCTGGCTTTAACATGCTGTTTTTACTGCTAATCTTGACGACGGGCTGTTTTTTAGGGGTGCTGGGTGCGCTGCTGGCGGTGCGACAGCGACTCAAGCATTTAGAACTCTTTTAAATTCATATGCTTATCCAATAGCTTGAACTTTTAAGTGGAACTTTTTTAGAATTAGCAGTGTCCAATTGAGAGTGCTAAACTTATCAGATTAGTGTTACCGGAGGTATCACATGTCTACAAACATCATGACTCTACCCAGCCTGGCTCCAGGCCGCGACATCGATGCGTATCTGCAGACGATCAGTCATTTTCCTGTGCTCAGTACTGACGAGGAAAAAGAGCTCGCTGAGCGTTTTTATTATCAGGAAGACCTTGAGGCAGCGCGTCAGCTGGTGCTCAGTCATCTGCGCTTCGTGGCTCACATTGCCAGATCGTATAAAGGTTACGGTTTATCCCAGTCCGACCTGATTCAGGAAGGTAATGTGGGTTTGATGAAAGCGGTTAAGCGCTTCAATCCGGAAGTGGGTGTGCGGCTGGTTTCTTTTGCAGTGCATTGGATCAAAGCTGAGATGCACGAATTCATTCTGCGCAACTGGCGCATCGTGAAAGTTGCAACCACCAAGTCCCAGCGCAAATTATTTTTTAACCTGCGTTCAAATAAGAAGCGCCTGGCGTGGCTGACCGAGGCTGAAAGCCAGGCCATAGCAGACGACCTTGGTGTGCCGGTGGCTGAAGTCACGCGTATGGAAGGGCGGCTTTCAGCCAACGATATGGCGTTTGACGCAGACGATAATGATGATGAGCAAGGTACCGCGCCGGTTCACTTTCTCGCATCCAGCACCCAGGATCCGGCAGATATTGTTGCTGCTGCAGATCTTGAAATGGAGCAGAGTGAGCGGCTTTCTGAAGGCTTTGCAACACTGGACAAGCGCAGTCGCGACATTGTGCAGAAACGCTGGCTGACCGACAAAAAAGCCACGTTGCATGAGCTTGCAGCCGAATACGGTGTCTCCGCAGAACGCATTCGCCAGCTTGAGAAGAATGCAATGAAGAAGCTTAAAAAAGCCATTGCGGCCTGATATCACCTCTGCCTTCTAGATTGGCCCGCTAATTGTGCGCAGCGCCAGATTCAGCCTGATTACCGGAGCCCTTTTCATGGGCTCCGGTGTTGTTTTGGGCGCCTGGGGTGCCCACGGGCTGGAAACTTTTCTTGGCCACAGTAATACCAGCAGCTGGGAAACCGGTGTCCTCTACCAACTTATGCATGGACTTTCACTTCTAGTGGTGGGTGTTCTGCTGCAGCAGCAATTCTCGCAGCGCTTAAGCTGGGTAAGTGGCCTGATGATCGCAGGCGTGTTGTTGTTCAGCGGCAGTCTCTATGCCCTGACCCTTGGTGGACCGCGTTGGCTGGGCCCCATCACGCCGCTGGGCGGTGCCTGTTTCATCGGCGCCTGGTGCTTGATGGTTGTGCTTCTGGCGCGCAGTAAATGACCGATCAACCCCCATACCCCGAGCACAGTTATATCCGACGCCGTGGACGGATGACCAAATCTCAAGCCCATGGAATACAGCAGTTGATGCCGGATTTCAGCAGCAGCCCGGCAGAAGTTGTCGCCCGCGTGCAGGGCAGGTTTTTTGGTGTCGAAATTGGCTTTGGCATGGGCCACGCCTTATTGGATTGGGCAGCCGCGGCACCGGATTGGCACTTGTGTGGCATTGAACTCTATCAGCCTGGTGTGGGTGCGCTGGCATCCGGATTACATCGAGAAGGCTTTACTCATGTCAGCGTGATCGAAATGCCGGCGCAAGAGGTTCTGGCTGAGTTCTCCTCGAACTGTTCAGAGCCTGTGGTTGATGAAGTGCGCATATTTTTCCCCGACCCGTGGCCCAAAAAACGGCACCTTAAACGCAGGTTGATTCAGCCGGAGTTTGTGCAGAGCCTGGCGAGGGTGGTGAAGCCTGATGGGCTGGTGAGATTAGCCACGGACTGGACACCCTACGCGCAGTGGATGCGTGAATGTTTTGCCGCGAGTGAAGATTTTGTTGTTGAAGTTGACCATATCCGTCAGGCGGATGAAGAACTGGTCGCAGACAGTGCGCGCCAGACAACAAAATTTGAACGACGAGGGGAGAAGCTGGGTCACGATATTCACGACCTGATTTATCGTCGCTCAGTCCGGGCTTAAGAATTCTGCCAGGACGCTATCCAGATACCTCAGCCCTGCAGGTGTTGTGGCAATCCGATCGTGTCTTACCAGGCCCTGGGAAACCAGCTGCTGCCAGGTGTCTTCAACAACTGTCCAATCCAGACCGGTGCGCTGGGGGAAAGTTGAGGTTTCAACACCATCAACCAGGCGCAGTACGTTCATCATGAATTCCACTGGCCGTTCAGCAAGGGTCACCGGATGAACACGTGTCTCATCCGGTGACGCCTGATAGAGCCTGGGTTGACTGGCCTTCTGTGTGCGCTCAATGGTTAGACCGTCTTTGCTGACATGACTGATCTTGCCATGAGCGCCAGCGCCGATGCCCACATAGTCGCCAAAAGACCAGTAGTTCAGGTTATGCCTGCACTGATACCCGCTGCGCGCAAACGCAGACACTTCGTAACGCTGATACCCGGCGGCTTGTAAACGCTTAAGACCAGATGCCTCAATGTCTGCAAGCACATTGTCCCTGGGTAGTATGGGTGTGCGGACAGCAAACTCTGTTTTTGCCTCGATGGTCAGCTGATACCAGGAAATGTGCTCCGGCTGAAGTGCAATGGCAGCATCAAGATCCTCAAGGGCTGCTGCAACGGTCTGTTCCGGCAGACCCCACATCAGGTCGATATTGATATTCGCAAAACCTGCCTGACGCGCCTGTTCATAGGCGCCATAGGTTTCTTTACTGTTGTGGATACGGCCCAGTTTCTGCAGTTGGGTATTGTCAAAAGACTGCGCGCCAATCGACAGCCTGTTGACACCCACTGCCAGGTAATCACCTAACAGATGATGTTCGGTCGTACCCGGATTGGTTTCCATAGTGACTTCAGCATCTGCAGTTAACGAGAGCTGTTCCAGGATAGGTGCCATCTGGCTGGGTTTAAACAGGCTGGGTGTACCACCGCCGAGAAATACGCTGTGGAAAGGTGCTTCGCTGTCGAAGTTGCGCTGTTGTGTCTGCCAGTCGTCAATCAGCGCGTGAGTATAGGCACTGAAGTCATCCTGATCGCGTAGCGGGTGAGAATTGAAGTCGCAGTACGGGCATTTACGTACGCACCAGGGAAAGTGAATGTAGGCGGCGGGATGCGGTAGCATGGTTACAGCCCGGCCCGGATCTCCCGCAGCAGGGCGGCAGTGGCCTGGCCTCGGTGACTCAAACGGTTTTTCAGGTCACGAGGCAGCTCTGCTGAAGACTTGTTGTGATCGGCTAACCAGAAGAGCGGGTCGTAACCAAATCCCTGCTCGCCTCTGGGTGCGTCAAGAATCTTGCCGTGCCATGCGGCCGTGGCGATGATTGGCGTAGGATCCTGGTCATGTCGCAGTAGCGTGATGGCGCAATAAAAATAGGCTTCGCGCTGCACTTCGCCCCTCAGTGCTTCGATCAGTTTCTGATTGTTTGCCGCGTCATCGCCGTGTCTGCCGGCGTAACGTGCTGAAAAAATACCGGGCGCTCCGCCAAGCGCAGGCACCACCAGACCACTGTCGTCTGCCAGCGCAGCGAAACCCGTCGCCTGCGCCGCCGCGCGGGCTTTGATCAACGCGTTTTCGATGAACGTTGTGCCGGTTTCTTCTGGCATCTCAAAATCCGGTGCTGCAGCCGACAGGTTGGTAATTTCAAGTGGTGTATCTGCGAGGAGAGTTTGAAATTCTGCCAGCTTGCCGGTATTACCACTGGCTAAAACAACCTGCATCAGCGTTCCCAGTACATTTTCTGTTGAAACTTGATTTCGGCCAGCTCGCCGTTGGGTAACACGATGTTTAAGGTGACCCGTTGAAATTCTTCATCAGCGTAACGCAGGAGTGCCAGATAATAGATGGCTTCGCCTTCTATGACCTCATCGAAGGTCAGGTTCTGACGTTGGCCCAGCAGGTTTTCTGAGGAGCCGCGAACTTCTGCCCGTACTGGTGAACCCTGCAGATCGAGTACAGAGACATTGACCAGGGCCCGATCTTTGCTGCGCCGAAGATCATATTTGTCAGCGATGTCCGCTTTCAGAAAAGTTGTTGGCAGCAGTATGTAATGAACTTCATAGTCGCTGAATACAACTTTCTGTTCGGCTTGTGCGGGTGTCACCAGCAAGCTGCTGAGTAGTAAAAAGAGAAGCGTCCAGTTCCGAGAGTTGATCATGAAGGTTTGCCCAGTCGGTAAAATGCAACAGGCCCAAAGAGATTAGGCATCAGTTTGCCCCACGGCCGTTCGATATGCTGATGATCGACAACCCGTCGCTCAATAATCTGCAGGTGCAGAGATTTGCAGAGATTTTCAAAGTCTCTGAAAGTACACAGATGGATATTGGGTGTGTTGTACCAGCTGTGAGGAATGTGTTTGGCGACCGGCATGCGTCCCAGAAACAGCAGTTGCGCACGACAATACCAATGCCCGAAGTTGGGAAACGTGACAATGCACTCGTCACCGATACGCAACATTTCCTGTAGAAGCTGCTCAGGAGATTTCACAGATTGCAGCGTTTCAGTCATGACCACCATGTCAAAGCTTGAGTCGGCGAAGTTGCTTAGCCCTGCGTCCAGGTCCTGCTCAATGACGTTGACACCTTTCTCCAGGCAAACCCGGATGTTGTCTGCATCCACATCCAGACCATAGCCGTTGACTTCCTTGTCAGACTGCAGATGGGCGAGAAGCTCACCTTCGCCACAGCCAAGATCGAGCACCCGTGCCTTGGGGTTTACCAGGTCAGCAATGACCGCCAGGTCAGCCCGCAAAGTCATGTGTCCGCCTCACAGGCTTCGCGATAGATTCTATTCAGATAGGTTGTCAGAACGTCAACGTAACGCGGAATGGGCAGCAGAAACGAGTCGTGGCCGTGGTCGGATTCGATGATGGCGCTGGCGACATTTTTGCGGGCCGCAACCAGCGCATCGACAATTTCTTTGGAGCGGGCAACAGAAAAACGCCAGTCGCTGGTAAATGAGATGACCAGAAATTTGGCTTTGGCTATAGAAAGTGTCGCCACAAGGTCATCGTTTTGTTCCCGGGCGGGGTCAAAGTAGTCCAGCGCCTTGGTCATCAGCATATAGGTATTTGCATCAAAGCGTTGCGAGAACGCCTGCCCTTGATGACGCAGATAGCTCTCTACCTGGAATTCAACATCGCCACCCTGGCTGGGGTCTCCGGATTTCAGTTCACGACCAAATTTCTCCCGCATGCCGTCATCGGACAGATACGTGACGTGACCAATCATGCGCGCAAGACCCAGTCCTTTAGAGGGGGTTTTGTTATGTTCGCTGTAGTGTCCAGAGAAATAGCTGGCGTCTGCAGCAATTGCCTGTCGAGCGATTTCGTTGAATGCAATATTCTGCGCGGATAACTTAGCGGCAGAAGCGATTACCAGCGCGGATGCAATGCGATCCGGAAAATCAATAGACCACTGCATCGCCTGCATGCCGCCAAGACTGCCACCAATCACCGCTGCAAATTTCCTCACGCCCAGGTGGTCGGCCAGCAACGCCTGACTGTTCACCCAGTCGCGTACCACCACGGTTGGAAAGTCCGGACCGTAAGGTCGTTGTGTAGACGGATTGATGGTTAACGGCCCCGTGCTGCCATGACAGCCACCAAGATTGTTGAGACTGACAACAAAAAACTTTTCTGTATCGATCGGTTTGCCTGGTCCGATACAGCTGTCCCACCAACCTGGCTTAGGGTCTGAGTCATAATAGCCAGCGGCATGATGATTACCTGACAGGGCGTGACAGATGAGCACTGCATTGGTTTTTTTCGGGTTGAGCGTGCCATAGGTTTCATACACCAGCTCGAATCCTGGCAGATCGCGCCCGCAACACAGCGCAAAAGGCTGTTCATAGACAAACTTTTGCGTTGATACCAATCCCACGGAATCTGCTGGCAGCGTCATGTTCATGCAGCCTAGATGTAAGACCTGATCAGGATATCTTCAAGTAGAATGATAATGAGCAGAACCACCATAGGGGACAGGTCCAGTGGTCCGAGACTGGGTAGAATGCGGCGTACCGGGGCCATGACCGGTTCCACAAGTTGATTCAGCAGGGCAAGCGCCGGGTGATAGGAACCCTGCGCGATAAAGCTGGCTATCACCAGAATGATGATTGTCCATTTGTAGAACTGCAGCAGCACCAGCAGTGTTTTGATCATGCCAGCCCAGACCACGGTCAGCGCACTGGGTGCATTGCCAAAAGCCAGATAACTGAAGGCGACAACACCAAGGGCACTGACCAGCCAGGCAACAATGAAAGAAGCAAAATCCAGGTTTTTGAAAGGTTTAATGATCTTGCGCAATGGTGCACAGACTGTGTCGGTGCCTTTGACCACAGCCTGACTGATCGGATTATAAAAATCAGCACCGCAGGCCTGCAGTAGAAAACGTGTAAGAAACAACAGACAAGCCAAACGAAAGACAAAGTCTAAAACGATACTCAAACTGCTCATGAGGGATTACCACCAAATTCTTGCGCCATAACAATTGCGCGCTGTTGTGCCGCCTGCAACGCCGCCTTGATTGTATCGGGCATGCCAGCCGTTAACATAACATCCAGCGCCGCGGCAGTGGTGCCGCCGGGAGACGTGACATTCTTTCGCAGCTGGGCTGGGTTTGTGTTGCCTTGTTGCGCCATTAATGCGGCGCCATAGGCAGTTTGCAAGGTGAGCTCGGTTGCGCTGGTTCGATCTAAGCCCAGATCTACGCCGGCGTCTATCATGGCCTCCATGAGTAAAAAGAAGTAGGCCGGCCCGCTACCGGACACCGCCGTCACTGCGTCCAGGTCCGGTTCCTTTTTGACCCACAGCGTTGTGCCAGCGCTGCGTAAGAGGTTTTCGGCCAGGCTGCGTTGGCTGGCATCGCAGCAACTGTTGGCGTACAGACCGCTGACACCTGCACCCAGCAGGGCCGGTGTATTTGGCATGCAGCGAACAATCGCCTGCTGCTCAGAGGTCCATCGAGTTAGGCTGGCAAGATTGATTCCGGCCGCAATTGACACCAGTAGCTGCTCTGGCTGGAGCGCTGATATGGACTGCACCACCTCTTGTGCGACCTGAGGTTTCACTGCCAGAACCACAGCCTGGGCGCCTGCGACCGCCTGATTATTGTCGCTGAATGTCGCCACGCCCATCTCTGCAAGGCGCTCGCGCGCATCGGCAACAGGATCCGCAACGCTGATCTGCGCGGCCTTGATACCGGTACGTAATAGACCCTGAATCATTGCGCTGGCCATGTTGCCCGCGCCGATAAAAGCCAGACGTGTGTCTGCCGATGTCTGCAAAATATTCTCCGAAAAATTTATGCGTCTCTTGCGCCGAATAATGCGGTGCCAATACGAATATGTGTGGCACCTGCAAGAATGGCAGCGTCCATGTCGGCACTCATGCCCATCGATAACGTGCCCCAGTGTTGCTTCTGGTTGTCACCGAGCTGTTCTGCCAATCGAGCTGACAATTGTGCCATGGATTGATAACTGGCCACAGGGTCTGCCTGCTGAGATAAAATCGTCATCAGTCCCCGAGGTCGTAAGGCGGGTAACTTGCTGACCTCTGTAAGCAACTGGTCAGCATCATCTGCGTTGACACCGGCTTTGGCAGGATCTTTGTCAATATTGATCTGCAGCAGCACGTTAAGCTGTTTGCCTGCCGGGCATTGTTCATTGAGGCGGCGGGCGATTTTGCTGCGGTCCAGGGTATGTACCCAGTCAAACTGTTCGGCGATGGTGCGGGTTTTATTGCTCTGGATGCGGCCGATGAAATGCCAGGTCAGCTTGAGGTCTGCACAATCAGAGATTTTAGTGACAGCTTCGTCCAGATAGTTTTCGCCAAAATGTTTTAAACCAAGTGCTGCCGCTTCACGGACCTGGCTGCTGGGTTTGGTTTTTGACACGGCAATCAGGGTGATCTGTTCCGGGTCACGGTCAGCGACGCTGCATGCTTTGGTAATGCGGGCTTGCAGGGCTTCAAGATTGGTTTTGATGGATTGCACAAATGTCCCACAGTCAGTGTTAACCGGTTCGCATAGTCGTAAACCCATCACGCCTTATGCTTTAGATAGCGGGTTAAGGCGTGGTGCGAGGCGGTATGAGGGCATAGTATAACGCTGCGCGCAGCAAGTAAGCGGCGTGATTCATTGGTAAATGACAGGGACCGCTCATGGACATAACTGAACTGCTCGCCTTCAGCGCCAAACAAGGCGCATCTGACTTACATCTATCAGCCGGCTTACCGCCCATGATACGTGTGGACGGCGATGTTCGACGTATTAACCTGCCGCCGCTTGAGCACAATGAAGTGCATGGTCTGATCTACGAGATCATGAATGACAAGCAGCGCAAGGACTTCGAAGAATTCTTAGAAACTGACTTTTCATTTGAAGTACCCGGTGTCGCTCGTTTCAGGGTGAACGCCTTTAATCAGAATCGTGGTGCAGGCGCGGTTTTCAGAACCATTCCTTCCAAGGTCCTGACCATGGAAGATCTGGGTATGGGCCAGGTATTTAAAGATGTATCGATGGTACCGCGTGGCTTGGTCCTGGTTACCGGACCGACAGGCTCAGGTAAAAGTACAACGCTTGCCGCGATGATCGACTATATCAACGATAATCGGTATGACCATATTCTCACCATCGAAGACCCCATAGAATTTGTGCACGAGTCGAAGAAGTGCCTGCTCAATCAGCGTGAAGTGCATCGTGACACCCACGGCTTTAATGAGGCGTTACGTTCCGCCCTGCGGGAAGATCCGGATATTATCCTGGTTGGCGAATTGCGTGACCTCGAAACTATCCGCCTGGCGCTGACCGCTGCAGAAACGGGTCACCTGGTATTTGGCACGTTGCACACCACGTCTGCGGCAAAGACCATTGACCGAATTATCGACGTCTTTCCGGCTGAAGAGAAAGACATGGTGCGTTCAATGCTCTCAGAATCCCTTAACGCAGTTGTTTCTCAGACCCTGCTCAAGAAAGTTAACGGTGGGCGGGTGGCTGCACATGAAATTATGATTGGCACCCCTGCCATTCGGAACCTGGTTCGCGAAGGCAAGGTGGCGCAAATGTATTCTGCAATACAGACCAGCGCCGGCGTGGGCATGCAGACTCTGGATCAATGTCTGTCAGAGCTGGTACAGAAACGCGTGATCACCCGAGATACTGCAAAAGAAAAAGCCAAGATCCCGGAAAACTTTTAGTCAATGCAGGTGGCAGTTAGCCGTCTGATGACAACCCGATACAGGAGTGCCTAAGGCATGGAATTCGACAAGTTGCTCAAACTCATGGTGGAGAAAGGTGCTTCGGACCTGTTTATCACCGCTGGTAAGCCGCCGATGGTGAAAGTGAACGGCAAACTCTATGCAGCGGGTAAGTCATCTTTGTCGCCGGAGCAATCCAAAGAGCTGGTCTATGGGGTTATGAATCCCGAGCAGCAGGCGACATTTGATAAAGAACATGAATGTAACTTTGCGATTAATACGCGGGGCTTAGGTCGGTTCCGGGTCAGTTCGTTTTTCCAGCGCAATCTCGTGGGCATGGTGCTCAGACGGATCGAGGTGAATATTCCGCGGGTATCGGACCTGGGATTACCACCCATCATCGAAGATCTGGCGATGACCAAGCGCGGACTGATCATTTTTGTCGGTGCAACCGGCACGGGTAAATCAACTTCGCTTGCGTCCATGATTGGACATCGCAACGAAAATTCCAGTGGTCACATCATCAGTATCGAAGACCCTATTGAATTTGTGCACCAGCATAAAGGCTGCATTGTGACCCAGCGCGAAGTTGGGGTGGATACAGATTCTTTCGAAATTGCTCTGAAAAACACTCTGCGCCAGGCGCCAGATGTCATCATGATCGGTGAGGTACGTTCCCGGGAAACCATGGAGCATGCGTTGACCTTTGCCGAAACCGGCCATTTGTGTCTGTGTACTCTGCACGCCAACAACGCGAACCAGGCATTGGATCGGATCATCCACTTTTTTCCCAGTGACCGTCACAGCCAGATCTGGATGGACCTGTCGTTAAATCTCAAAGCCATGGTTGCGCAGCAGTTGGTGACAACCGTAGATGGTCAGGGGCGTCGTGCCGCCATTGAGATTCTTATTAATACGCCTTTGATGGCTGATCATATCCGCAAAGGTGAAGTACATCTGCTTAAAGAGCTGATGACTAACTCGACGCAGCAAGGCATGCAGACCTTTGACCAGGCATTGTACAAACTGTATGCAGAGGGTGAGATCACCTACGATTCGGCAATTGCCAGTGCCGACTCGCCGAACGATTTACGTCTGATGATCAAGCTGGGTGCGGATTCGAAAAGTAATCCCATGGAAGGTGTCGATCATCTGTCTATCGAGGCAGACGAGGACGAAGCTGCGTTCAGTTTCCGGCGGTAATCCGTTCATTCAGCCAGCTTTGCAGAACCAGGCAGGCCGCCAGTTCGTGGTCTGTGCTGGCCAGCCCCATGGCCTTTGCCTCGGCCAGGCCGCTTTTGGCCATCTTGGTGGTCAAGCGTTCGTCGTGTAACTCGGTTGGTAAGCCTGCGTGCGCTGCCAGTTTTGCTGCAAATCGCGTCGCGGCTTCGGTAATTTCGTTACGACTGTTATCCAGATTCAGCGGATGGCCGACCAGCAGTTGATGAGGTTTATATTCAGCAAGCATTTTATCCACGTCGCGCCAATTGGGTTTGCCATGGCGAGCAATCAAGGTGCCGATGCCTCTGGCAGAGCCGGTCAGCGTTTGTCCCACAGCCACCCCGATATGGCGAAGACCAAAATCGAATGCCACCACAACTATCGCAGGCTGTAACTGATTAGAACTGTCAGGCATGTCCGGGTTTGGCCGCAATAAGATTGAGGTTAATGCCAAGCAGATCCGCAGCGTCGGTCAACTTGTCCTGCCAGGCGGATTCGAACAACACAGTCTGATCCGCTGGGGCAGTCAGCCAGACGTTGTTGGCGATTTCGTCTTCCAGTTGTCCTTCGCCCCAGCCGGCGTAACCCAGGGCGACGAGATACTGGTCAGGGCCTTCATCGTTGGCGATTGCAGCGAGAACTTCCATCGCGGTGGACAGGCATAAGCCTGCGCCCAGGTCAGCGGAGGATTCAAATGTGCGGTTGCTGGAATGTAAGACCATGCCGCGTTCGACCGCCACCGGACCGCCCTCGAACACTTTTGTGTTGAGTAGCTTGTGATTAGCGGGCAGCCCGACCTGGGCAAGCAACTCCATGAGCGACATATCGCTGGGTCGATTGATGATGATGCCCATGGCGCCATCTTTGTTGTGTTCACAGATGTAGGTCAGGGTATTGGCAAAATAGTCGCCACCTAAGCCCGGCATGGCCAGCAGGAAATGATGTTTCAGATTCATCTTTGGTTATTAACGGCCGAGGGCTGCGCCGGCTTTAGAGAACTGCCAGGTTCGGGTGAACTCTAAACGATCGTAAGCCTTTCTCATCTCAACGTTAAAGGGCTGATAGGGGGCAGCCTGGCGCACCGTTGCCAGTGCGGCCTGATCCAGTTCTCGGTGTCCTGAAGAGTTAAGAATACGAACTTCTTCCAAAGTGCCGTCTGCGAGAATGGATACTAACATCAAAACTTCACCCTCAAGGCCGCCAGCCGGATAGTTGCTGCGACCGATACGTTCGCACTTCTGTCGCCACATATTGAGATAAGCGGCTTCCGAGGCCGAACGCGTGGTCACACTGCTGAGGCGTTTGGTACGCGGCATTTTTGCCAGCGCCTGCTGGTCTTGTGCGATGCGCGCCTCGAGACTGGCAATCTCCTGGACCAGCTTCTCGCGATCCAACTGGTTGGTGGGCGCAGCTTCCAGCAGCTCTGTGAGTTCGGCAAGGTCTGAATTAGCTTTTTCAGGTGCGGTTGCGGTGGTGGTCAGCAGATCCTGGGACATCGTGGTGACTTCAGGCACCGGTGTGGCCTGGGACATGACGGTCTGAAACTCGTTACTAAAGAAGTCAGCATTTTCAGTGGTGGTCATCTCCATAATTTCGGCTTCACTGCCACTGCCGATCTGATTGGTCGCCGCGATGAAATCCGCCTGCTCGGGTGCGATAACGTCATTGGCAACGGACAAAGTGACATCAATACTGAGATTTTCCGCCGTGTTGCGCTCTGAAGAAAAGCCAATGCCCAGAATGAGTGCCGCGTGCAGGCTGATAGCCAGAAACAGCGCAAAGCTGAGACGATCTTTGGATGAAATAGATGTGATTGCCATGGCTCGTATTCAGGTCGTTTACGTATGTCGTCGAATAACAGTTTAGTTGAGATTTATTTTAGACAGGGCAGCGTCCATAAGGTTACCGGCAATGTCGAGAGAAAACTGTGCGTCCAGTTCCCGTATGCAGGTTGGGCAGGTAACGTTGATCTCGGTCAGATAGTCGCCAATGACATCGATACCTACAAACATAAGCCCCCGGCGTTTTAACTCGGGACCGACGCGCTCAGCAATCATGCGGTCGCGATCGGTCAGCGGACGACCTTCACCGCGCCCACCGGCGGCTAAATTGCCACGGGTCTCACCTGCGGAGGGTATCCGTGCCAGTGCATAAGGTACGGCTTCGCCATCCACCAGCAGTATGCGCTTGTCGCCATCGACAATCTCCGGAATGTATACCTGAGCCATAATTTGCTGGGAACCGTATTCTGTCAGGGTCTCGATCACGACAGATAAATTGGGGTCGTTCTCCATAACTCGGAAAATGGAGGCGCCACCCATGCCATCCAGTTTTTTGTAGATGACGTTTTTGTGCTCAGCATGGAAGGCTTTGAGGATGTCGGCCCGGCGGCTGACCACAAGTGGCGGGATACAATCGGTAAACGCGGTGGCAAAAAACTTCTCGTTGCAGTCACGCAACGAGGCCGGTTTGTTGATCACCAGAGTGCCCTGTTCCTCCGCCCGTTCCAGCAGATAAGTGGCGTAGATGTATTCCATGTCGAACGGCGGGTCCTTGCGCATCATGATGATGTCCATGTCTTTGAGCGGTCTGCGCGTCTCTTCACCAAGCTCAAACCAGTCCTCACCAGCGATGCTGGCATCCAGGTTTGCACAGAAGTCCTCGCGCAGGCGCAAGGGCGACATCATGCCGCAGGCTTCGTTCTGCCACAGGTGCAGGTCCTCCTGACGCAGATAAAAAACATCTAGTCCGCGCAGCTGACAGGCGCGGATAATGGCTAAGGTTGAATCCTTCTTCAGCGCCAGAGACGCTAACGGGTCCATGACAATGGCTACTT
The DNA here is from genome assembly GCA_905231905.1 of Symbiodinium pilosum. Lineage (NCBI taxonomy): Eukaryota > Dinophyceae > Suessiales > Symbiodiniaceae > Symbiodinium > Symbiodinium pilosum. Next base: position 761,360 of record CAJNIZ010022223.1, read on the forward strand.
GGGTCATGTGTTACCAGGTAATGGTTGAGTGAGCGTGCAAATTTCCCATTGCTAGACGAGTTAGGCAACTAAAATGAGAACAAAATCCCTTTCTGACTGTGTGCTTATAGCGACGTCCAGGGTGGCGTGTTACAACATATGCAACAGGATGGCAGCGTTCGCGCACGGGTGCTGCGCGCTGGATTGGGCAAGTTAGTTAAGCAGTTTAGTTGCGATTTTAGTCGCAGCAGCCTGCGGCAAGGCTCACAGCGCAAAACAAGCCTTTATGAAAAGGGATAATATTGATGGAAGAGGAGCTTCAAGGCGTGAAAGTCTTAGTCATAGACGACTCGAAGACAATCCGGCGCAGCGCGGAAAATCTACTGACCAAAGAAGGATACGATGTCATCACCGCAACGGACGGTTTTGATGCTTTGGCCAAAATTGCCGATGCGCGCCCCGAGATTATATTCGTCGACATAATGATGCCGCGTTTAGACGGCTATCAGACCTGTGCACTGATCAAAAACAACAGCGAATTCAAAGCCACTCCGGTGGTGATGTTGTCATCCAAAGATGGGTTATTTGATAAAGCCAAAGGGCGAATTGTTGGCTCCGACCAGTATATTACCAAGCCGTTCAGCAGAGATGAGCTGTTAGGTACGATTCGTACCCTGGTTCACTAAGTCCCGCAGAGGTCAATTTTCAAATGGCTAGAATTTTAGTTGTAGACGATTCACCCACTGAGACACATCAGATGGTGAATACTCTGGCCCGCCAAGGGCATCAGGTACTGACCGCTGCTACAGGCTCAGATGGTGTATCAATTGCGGCAGAGGAACAGCCGGACATCATTCTGATGGACGTGGTAATGCCAGGAATCAACGGATTTCAAGCTACTCGGCAGATCACCCGAAATGATCATACCCGGCATATTCCGGTCATCATTGTATCGAGTAAAGATCAGGACGCTGATAAAGTCTGGGGTGAACGCCAGGGCGCTTGTGGTTATCTGACCAAACCGGTGGATGATCGAACTCTGATCAGCACCGTAAACGGCTTGTTGGCGAGTTAGGCGGCGATATGGCACACAGTGAAGCCCTCAATATCCTGCAGGATATCAAAGCAGCCACGTTTAAAAACGCAGCACCGCTGCCACACAAAGAACAGGTGCAGGCACAGTGGCAGGGACTTGGGTTCCTGGTGGGTGGTACCCGCCTGGTTTCGAAACTGGGTCAGGTTGCAGAACTGATGCCGGTACCCCGAATGACACCCCTGCCCGCGGTAAAACCCTGGGTCATGGGCATTGCCAACGTGCGCGGCCGGCTGATCCCGGTGATCAGTCTGCACGAATATTTACAGCTACCAACAACGCTGCCTGCGAATCAATGGCGGGTTCTGGTGGTGGAAGAAGGCGATATTGTGGCCGGGCTGCTGGTTGAGCAGTCTCTGGGTATACAACATTTTTTAGAAGACAGTTATGAAGAGAGCGACGGTAAGGAGTTGGGTGGTTTAGGCCCCTACGTCACCGGCGCGTTTCGGCATGGTGGCCGCGTTTTTCACGAGGTCCAGTTAAAAGCAATTTTGAAAGACGAAAAGTTTTTTGATGTTGCATTAGGTAAAGCAGATAAGGCGTAGCAGGAAAAGGATATGAATTCAGGGAAGTTATCACCGTTACTGATTATGTTAATGGTCGCCATGGCAGGCATTCTTGTTGGTATGGCGTATTTTATTTTCGTCGGCGAGGTGTCGGTGATGGACAGTCCGCCATTGATGCTGGCCGTGCTCGGCGTGGTGCTGATGGCGGTTATCGGCGTGGTTATGGTCGGCAGTACGCGTGCTCAGTTGCACGAACAGGCCGCCCAGAACGAGCGTAACCAGGCAGCTATTCTGCAACTGCTTGATGAGTTGGCAGACCTGGCTGAAGGCGACCTCACCGTACACGCCTCCGTGACGGAAAACTTCACCGGCGCCATCGCAGATTCGATCAACTTCGCCATCGACCAGATGCGCGGGCTGGTATCGAATATCAATTCGTTGTCGGTACAGGTGGCTAAAGCCGCAGGTGATACTCAGGGTACAGCCAGTAACCTGGCCTCTGCAGCTGAGAATCAGGCCAAAGAAATTGGTGCAGCCTCTACGGCGATCAATGACATGGCAGTATCGATCGATCAGGTGTCCTCTAATGCCGCTGAATCTGCCTCTGTTGCGGAACGTGCAGTAGAGATTGCCAACAAAGGCTCACATGTTGTGCAGGATACGATCAGCGGCATGGACAGCATTCGCAGCCAGATTCAGGAAACAGCAAAACGGATCAAGCGGTTGGGTGAGTCGAGCCAGGAAATTGGCGACATCGTGAGCCTGATTAATGATATTGCTGATCAGACCAACATCCTGTCGTTGAACGCGGCTATTCAGGCCTCTATGGCCGGTGATGCCGGGCGTGGGTTTGCAGTGGTCGCTGATGAAGTACAACGTTTGGCGGAACGTTCCTCGGCGGCAACCAAGCAGATTGCTGCGCTGGTGAAGACCATCCAGACGGATACCAATGAAGCGGTTATCTCCATGGAGCAGACCACCGCGGAGGTTGTTGATGGTGCTCGCCGTGCACAGGATGCGGGTGTTGCGCTGGAAGAAATTGAAAGCGTGTCGACTAACCTTGCTGAATTAATTCAGAACATTTCCAATGCTGCCCGACAACAGGCAGCAACTGCTGGCCACGTCAGCAATACCATGAACGTGATCCAGGAGATCACCTCGCAAACCGCAGAGTCAACTGATGTGACAGCGAGTTCTATTGGTAATCTTGCCGGCATGGCAAACGAGATGCGTGCATCTGTAGAAGGCTTTAAGCTGCCCGCAAGCTCAAGCTAAACAGGCGCTCACTAAGGACTAGTTTATGGCTACGGCGCGAGAACATTTCGCCCTGGATTGGATCAAGGCTGATCTGCTCGAGACATTGAACGATGCGCGTATTGCCCTCGACGACTACGCCGAGCAGGGTAATGATGAAACGCGCATGCGGGCATGTCTGACCGGTTTGCACCAGGTGCACGGCACCCTTGTCATGCTCGAACTCAAAGGGGTCACCCAGCTGGCGGATCACCTGGAACAGCTGGCACAGGCCATGCTGGCGAAGTCGATTGAGGATGAAGCAGCAGCTGGTCAAGCGCTGATGCAGGGCATCCTGGAACTGCCCGGTTATCTCGATGAGCTGCAGCGTGGTGCTGATGACAACGTCAGCACGTCTATGCCTCTGGTAAACGAAATACGCGAGCTTATGCAGCAGGCACCGCTGATCGATCCCGCTGGTGCCAGTTTGAGGGAAGGTGCCAGCGATCAGGTAATTGCCCGGTTCAATGCAATTGGTGGTCCTGAAAAAGTTATCCGCATTCGTTCTGCATATCAGAATGTGTTGCTGTCTATTCTCAAAGGTGAAGATCGTAGTGCTGCGGTGGGGACACTGGGGAAAATTGCTATTGGCCTCGAAAAGGTCACTGATGGTGCCCCCCTGGCGCGACAATGGCAGGCGTTTGCCGAATTTGTCGATAGCCTCAAAAAACATACAGGTGTACTCGAAAGCGAAGCGGTGAAACTGCTGCGTCGGGTAGATCTTGAAATTAAAAATCTGGCCAAAGATGGTGAGGCGGCCTTGCGTCGCCCGGTCAACATGGAGTTGGTCGAACAACTTCTCGATGGGGCCGTAGCGCGAGATAATCGTAGCGAGGCCGTTACCGGTCTGCAGGAAGCATTGGCGCGCGATGTCAGCAACAATACTCTGGCGATATCCGGGCGACAGGCTTTGGGAAGCGCGGCGGGTGCGCTACAGGAAGATCTCGGTCAGGTGAAAGACAAACTGGATCTGCTGGTGCGTGCGGACAGTATTGATCTGGACGCGTTGCGCCTGCTGATGACGCCACTTAAACAGATTGGTAGTACGTTGTCGCTGCTGGGATTTGAAAGCTCCCGGGAGATTGTTGTCGATCAGGTCGAAGCCATTGAGAGCCTGGTTGTGCTCGGCGACGATGATCCTCAGGCAGTGCAGAGCATTGCCGGAGCATTGGTGCAGATTGATGAAAATCTGAGTAGCGTCATTCAGGGTTCCGGACAGAGCGAAGTTGAACAGATAACCAGTGATGCACAACTCCAGGTATTGCGCGAAGCGCGTAAAGACCTAGATATCATCAAGCAGAACATTGTCGATTTTGTAACTGCGCACTGGAGCATCGGGCATCTGCAGGATGTTCCAGCAAAATTGACGAATATTGCCAGTACACTCGAAATTATACCGCTGCCCAAAGCGATAGAGATGCTGACGCGTGCTGCTGATTATATATCTACTCGTCTGATGCGGGGGTATCGCCCCGAATGGCAGGAGTTGGATCAGTTTGCCGATGTGATCAGCGCGCTGGATTATTACCTTGAACGGCTGGCTGATGAAACCAGCTCTGGTGCAGAAGACATTCTACTGGTTGCCGAGCGCAGTCTGACGGATATCGAGATGATGTCTGCAGCGTTTGCTGCTGAGCAGCAGCTTCAAGCACGTTCAGCAGATGACTCAGTCCATGAAGTGGCCAACGCGAATGAGCTTCTGGCAGAAGCACCAGTCGAGGTTGAACCGGTTGAGAACGAAGCGCCTGAAACAGAAACACTTGAAACAGAAACACCTGAAACGGAAACGGCTGAGGTAGAAGCTACAGCTCCAGAAACACCTGCTGACATCCTGATCCCGCTTGATGCCGCCGACCCCGATGTTGCTGCTTTTGCGGCTGATATGGATGCCATCGTTGAGGAAATACCTGGCGATACAGAACTTGTACAGGCGGACGCATCAGCTGAGTTCGAAGAAGCACACACGATAGATACCGCTGGCGAAGCGGAGGCAGAAGATACAACCCTTGATCTGGATAACCTTCCTGAGCTGGAAGAGCCCCAGCTTGAGTTCGAAGAGGACATCGGCTTTGACTTATCCAGCGATGCTTTTGCGGGCCTGAGTGGTGCCGTTGAGGGTGCCGAAGACGAAACCCTGGAGCCAGCAGAAACGCAGACTGCTGAACCGGTTGCGGCAGTTGCAGAAGTCGAACCGCCAGACCCGGAAATTGTTGAAATTTTTGTCGAAGAGGTGGATGAGGTCTTCGAAACCATTGGCGAATATCTGCCCCAGTGGGCCAGTAATTTTGATAACAACGATGCGCTGACAGAAGTGCGCCGTGGGTTCCATACGCTGAAGGGCAGCGGTCGCATTGTGCAGGCCGTGGCCATTGGTGAGTTGGCCTGGGGCATTGAGAACATGCTCAACAGGGTCATGGACGGCACCGTGCAACCCGGCGATCAGTTTGTTGACGTGATTAACGAAGCGCTGGCCCTGGTGCCCGGCTTACGAGATGCCTTCGAGAAAGGCCAGTCTGGTGATCTTGATGCGATTACAAGCGTCATTGAAAAAGCGGATGTATTGTCGTCCGGTGGCACACTCGAAAGTGTTGCCGTCGCGCCAGCGATTCCCGAAACGCCAACAGCATCGGTGATGCCCGAGGATGCGCCAGAATCGCTGCAGGCGGAAGCGCCGGAAACAGACGCGCCTTCGCTCGATACGCTATCGCAGGTGCCCGCAACAGCTGACGATTGGCTGGACGAGGTTGAGCTGGAGGCCAGCGTCGCCGAAGACGAGAATCAACAGGTAGCAGAAACGCCAGCTTATGACAGTACCGTTGAACTATTTATTACAGAAGCCAGAGAACACCTCGCAAATCTGGTCGCTGAAAATGCACGCGAACCGTGGTCACTGACAGATCCGATTGCGCGAGCATTCCATACGCTTACTGGTGGTGCCGCGCTGGCTGAATTACCGCAGGTACAGCTTATTGTTGAACCTGCTTATCAGGTTGTAGAAGCGCTGCGTAGCGTACCCCCAACCCCAGAATTACAGGCTTTTTTCCAGTCTGCTGAACAACATCTGAGCGCCTGCTTGGATGCCCTGCAAAGCGGTGCGCATTGGGAAGAGCCGTTAGAATTTGTTGCTGCTGCAGATGATCTTTTAGCCGCCGGAGGCAATACGCCGCGCGCAGTGGATCAACTTCTGGACTCACCTGCAACCTCAACCATCTTTGAATCTGAAGAAGCGGTACTTGCTTACCTGGCGGCAGCAGACCGCGGTGAAGAAGTGGCACCCGTTGCGCACTTACCAGATACCCTTGCTGCAGTTGCACAGCTTGCAACACAGATGCACACACAGTCGTTGAGCCTGTTGGCCACGCAACTAAATCGAACTTTCAGCGCTGCGGCAACAATGCAGCGTTTGCCTGCGGGCGCATCCACAGTGATGCGCGCGGGATACCATCAGCTGATAGATCAGCTGAATGAGATCGCTGCTGGCAGTGAGCCGGCGTTACAGGCGGAGCTTATCACTGCACTTACGGAATTAGATTTCACAATTTCTGCAGAAGAAGAACTGCCGATTGTTGAAACCCATGCGGATGAGGCGCCACCGTTGGATGCTGATGCCGCTGAACTGGCAGACATTGCCGAAGTAGATGCGGATCTGGTTGAAGTTTTCTTTGAAGAAGCTGATGAGATCTGCGAGGCACTTGAAACCAGTATTCTCAGCTGGTCGGCTGAGCGAGACAATCGCCTCTACATGGAGAACATGCTGCGTGGATTACACACGCTCAAGGGCGGTGCGCGCCTGTGTGGTTTAAGCACTCTGGGTGACATGGCCCATGACTTTGAAAGTGTGGTGATCGAAGTTCAAAACGATGAACGGACGGTTGACGATGCTCTGTTCAGCGACCTTACTCAGCGTTATGACACCATCACCGCGCGTCTGCAGCAGGTGCGCAGCCAGCTTGAACAGGCGCCGGGCGTAGCCGCCGCGGCAACGCCAAGCGTACCGGACGAGCCGGTTGTACCGCTGGAACAAGTGCAGACGCCATCGAGTCCTGCAGCGCAGGAAATTTCACAACCTGCCATCGCAGCTGATAAGCCGGCTGAAGTGAGCGACGTCAACAGGGTGCTTGAAGCTGTCAATCTGCAGCAGGCGGCCGCGAAAGCCGAAAGTGCAGATACAACAACCCCGGCTGCAGATCCTGCCGCTGCACAAACCACCGCGGCGACTGAAAAAGTCACTGCGGAACGTGGCAGTCAGGAGATGGTCCGGGTCGGTTCGGCCCTGCTCGAGGAGTTGGTTAATCTGGCTGGTGAGAGTTCAATTCTGCGTGCTCGCATTGAGCAGGGTATGAGCGACTTTACCGGCGCGTTGGATGAGATGGAAACCACCATCGAACGCCTGCGGGAACAGCTGCGTCGCCTCGAAATAGAAACGGAAACCCAGATTCTGCACCGCCATGAACGTAATGACGGTCCGCAGTATGAGAATTTTGATCCACTTGAAATGGATCGCTATAACCAGTTACAGCAACTCTCGCGCAGTCTGACGGAAAGTGCATCAGACATGCTGGATCTGAAAGAAACGCTGCTGTTTAAAGCACGTGAATCAGAAACCTTGTTGCTGCAGCAGGCGCGAATTAATACAGAGTTGCAGGAAGGTCTCATGCGTACCCGCATGGTGCCGTTCAGCCGTCTGTTGCCGCGTCTGCGTCGTATCGTCAGGCAGGTCTCCGGCGAACTGGATAAAGAAATCGAATTTCATGTGCAGAACGCTGAAGGTGAGCTGGATCGCAATCTTTTAGAGCGCATGGTGCCGCCGCTTGAGCATATGCTCAGAAATGCGGTAGACCACGGTATTGAAGATGTTGACCTGCGCCGCACCTATGGCAAGTCTGCCATCGGGCGCATTGATCTGCGTTTGACCCGTGAAGGCGGCGACGTTGTCATCGAGATCAGTGACGACGGTGCCGGTATAGATGTTGAGACGGTGCGCGAAAAAGCGATCGAGCGCGGCCTGATGGCCGCGGATGCGCAGCTAAATGACGAAGAGGTGCTGCAGTTTGTTCTGGCTGCCGGTTTCTCCACAGCCAAGTCAGTCACGCAGATTTCCGGTCGCGGTGTGGGCCTGGATGTGGTGGCCAGTGAAGTGAAGCAGCTGGGTGGCAGTGTAAATATTGTTTCACGTCCCGGAAAAGGCACACGATTTGTTCTGCGGGTACCGTTTACGGTGTCGGTAAACCGAGCCCTGATGGTTTCGGTAGCAGAAGATTTATATGCAATACCATTGAATACCATCGAAGGTATTGTGTTGCTCAGTCCTGACCAGTTACAGGCGTTGTACAGTAGCGACAGTAAAACCTTTGAATATGCTGGCGTACCCTACCGGGTGCGTTATCTCGGCCAGTACCTGGGTCGCGAATACCACGGCACCGGTGGCACACAAACGAGTGTACCGGTGGTGCTGGTGCGCTCGGGTGATCATGCTGTGGCGATTCACGTCGACCTGGTTCAGGGCAGCCGCGAAATTGTGGTGAAGAGTCTGGGCCCGCAGTTTGCTGGCGTAGGCGGCATATCCGGCGCAACCATCCTTGGTGATGGCAGCGTGGTTGTGATTCTGGATCTATTGGCCCTGATTCGGGCCCAACAGTTCGAACGAACTCCACGCGGCGGTGCTGCCCGGGTTCGAACAGGCCCGCGCTGTGTCATGGTTGTCGACGACAGCGTGACGGTGCGTAAAGTGACCTCGCGTCTGCTGGAACGCCAGGGTATGGATGTGCTGGTGGCCAAAGATGGTGTAGAAGCAGTGGCGCTGCTGCAGGAGCGACGCCCCGACGTCATGCTGTTAGATATTGAAATGCCGCGAATGGACGGTTTTGAAGTCGCACGACAGGTGCGCCACGATGACCGTCTGGGTGATCTACCGATTGTGATGATCAGCTCCCGGACCGGTGACAAGCATAAAGAGCACGCCAGCCAGTTGGGCGTGAATAAATTTCTCGGCAAACCGTTTCAAGAAAATGAACTGCTCGCAACCATAGATGAGCTGGTATCCCCGAATTAGAAGTTGAGATGCGCATTGTGGTGTAGTGGTTAGTTCTTGCGAATTAACGGGCAGTATGAAGTACAGAGGATTGAACGTTGAATACGGCGGAAGTAGTGGCAAACGACCCAAACGAATTGTCTTGTGTGATGATCCCAACGCACCACGTGCAGCTTCTGCTGCCTAATGTGTGTGTGGCGGAAATTATGCCCTGGCGGCGTATTAAAACGTTAAGTGACGCGCCTGCCTGGTGTATGGGACTGGTCGGCTGGCGTGGCCAGACTGTGCCGGTGGTGCATTTTGCAAGTTTTGCCGACCCATCTAACAAAGCACCCGCTGCTGCGCGCTGTCTGGTGGTGATGAATCGCGCTCGTACTTCCAGGGGCCCCGCTTTTTATGCGCTCGCTGCAGTTGGTTTACCGCGTATGGTGCAGCTGGTTGCGGATGATCTGCAGAACGCCGAGGCTGAACTGAACGTCGCAGATGTCATGCAGGTGCATGTTGGCACCGAACAGGCAACCATTCCAAATCTTGCTTTCATTGAAGAGCAGCTGGCAGACCTGATGTCTAAAGCCGTTGCAGGTGGCTGAATAGAGCCAATGCTACCGACGGTACCGTTTCGGCGCGCAGGGTACTGCTGGTGAGTTGATAGTGCTTGAGTTGGTGTGCCGCAAAAAGCCTGCGCTCGTCTTCATCCCAACCCCCTTCCGGCCCCATTATCAGCGTTCGTTCTGCTCTGGCTAGTGTGGCCGGTAGTTTTTCACCCTGCATGTCGAGGACGATGACTTCAGTATCCGTGGTGGTGATGAGCTTCTCAAGTGACTGTAGCGGCGCCAGTGTCGGCAGGTACAGCTGACCACTTTGTTCACACGCGCCGGCAATAATTTTCTGCCAGTGACCCATCTTATTGTCTAACCGATCTGGTGCGAGATGCACGTTGCTTCGATGCGCATCCAGTAAGCAGATACTGCTCGCACCTGATTCGGTTGCCTGTTGAATCGCGCGGTCCATGGCCTGGCCTTTGAGCAGGCTGATACCCAGGTGGAGTTTTACAGCAGGGCGTTGTGCGACAGGACGTTTATCGGTAACCAGTAATGTGCAGCGTTTGTTTCCAACATCGCTTAACTGCGCGTCAAAAACAGTGCCATTACCATCGAAGCACTCGACCACATCACCGGCTTTATGCCGCATGACCCTGGTCAGATAATGTGCTCGGTCTGCGGTCAGTTCGATGGGCTCAGCTGTGGTTACAGGCGCCTGAACTAAAAAACGCATGGGCATAACAAATTAACTCACGTGCTTCACAGGGAATGTTCAGTCAGCTGAGGTTGTTGCAGATCCGCGTGGTGGCTCCCCAGCGGTTCAGCGTATAAAAATGCAGACCCGGCACGCCGAGGTTGATCAGCTGTTCACAAACCCGGGTCATGACTTCAATACCGAAATCAATGGTGCCCTGTTCGTCGTCTTCGAGATCAATCAGCACGTAACGCAGCCAGCGTGGAATATCCGCCCCACATTTGTCAGAAAAGCGCACCAGTGAAGCCAGATTGGTAATCGGCATGACGCCGGGGATAATGGGCAAGCTTATATTTGCCTGGGCACAGCGGTTGAGAAAATTTTCGAACGCGTCAACGTTGTAAAAATACTGGGTGATGGCGCTGTCAGCGCCCGCGTCGACCTTGCGTTTGAAATATTCCAGGTCAGCTGCCGCGCTTTTGGCATCGGGGTGGGTCTCAGGATAGGCGGCCACTTCAAGATGAAACTGTTGGCCACTGTGTTCGCGGATCAGCTGAACCAGGGCTTGCGCATTGTTGGCAAACGGGTTGGTACCCATGCCCGAGGGTTGGTCACCGCGTAAGGCGACAATTCTGTTTATACCTTGGGCCGCGTAGTCATCCAGAGTCTGTTTCACCTCATCGACGTCATCGTTGCCCATGGAAAGATGTGGCGCAGCGTCAAATCCGGCAGCTTTGAGGTCTGCTACTGTCTGGCGCGTGCCGTCTCGGGTAGAGCCTCCCGCGCCATAGGTCACGCTGAAAAAGTGCGGATCGAGCGCGCCCAGTTTGCTGGCCACATTATTGATCAGTTTTGTCCGCCCCTGGGTATCACGTGGCGGGAAAAACTCAAAACTGACGGGCGGCAGGCGGCTCATGCTGAAACTCTCATATATCGGGCGCTGGCAGCCGCGGTTGTCATCACTTGAAGTCGTGGATCACAGGGCGGCGGCCAGGGCCTCGCTTTTGTCGGTATGTTCCCAGGTGAACTGGGCTTCGGTACGCCCAAAGTGGCCATATGCGGCGGTATCCTGATAGATGGGACGTTTCAGGTCGAGCATGGCTATCAATCCGCGTGGCCGCAAATCAAAGTGTTCACGTACAAGTTGAACAATTTTTGTCTCGCTGATTTTGCCCGTGCCAAAGGTATTGATGCTGATGGACGTGGGCTCAGCGACGCCGATGGCATAACTGATCTGAATTTCGCAGCGCTCTGCCAGACCCGCGGCGACAATATTTTTGGCCACGTAGCGGCCCGCATAGGCTGCGCTGCGGTCAACTTTTGAGGGGTCTTTGCCGGAGAATGCACCGCCACCATGGCGCGCCATGCCGCCATAGGTGTCGACGATGATCTTGCGACCGGTTAACCCGCAGTCTCCTACCGGTCCACCGATAATGAACTGACCGGTTGGGTTGATATAAATTTTAGTATCGCGACTGATCCAGTTGGCTGGAATGACCGGTTTGATCACTTCTTCCATTACAGCTTCGCGCAGATCTGCCTGGGAAATGTCCGGCGCATGCTGGGTAGACAGGACAATGGCGTCAATGCCAACCGGCTGACCGTCTTCGTCGTAGCGAAATGAGAGTTGGCTTTTGGCGTCAGGGCGCAGGAATTGCAGGCTCGAGCGCCGCATTTTTGCCTGTTGTTCAACCAGGCGGTGCGCATAGGTGATGGGGGCTGGCATCAGCACTTCGGTCTCATTGGTAGCGTAGCCGAACATCAAACCCTGATCGCCAGCGCCCTGTTCGTGATCTTCTGACTCATCCACCCCCATTGCGATATCGGCAGACTGCATGCCCAGTGCATTGATGACGGTGCATTGTGCGGCATCGAAGCCGATGTCGATGTTGTTATAGCCGATATCAGCCACCACTTTGCGCACCAGCTTATCGATATCCACATTTGCGTTGCTGCGCACTTCGCCGGCAATCATCACCACACCTGTTTTTATCATGGTTTCAGCGGCTATACGGGAGTCGGGATCCTGCGCCAGCATAGCGTCCACGATGGCATCAGACACCTGGTCGGCAACTTTGTCGGGGTGACCTTCGGATACCGATTCGGAGGTGAAAAGTGAGTAATCAGCCATACAATTGATCCTTCTGTTCTTGAGTGCGGCGCAAGCGCCGACAGCGGCCGTTAATCCGGCAGCATTAAAACGAGCGCGCATTCTAATGCAATTAGCAGGCTCTTGGCATTTTTCGGATGTAAGATTTGAGGCGAAAGGCTTACATGTCGTTGAAGAAAAGGCGTCATATATTTGCAGCCACCACCACAAGTACGGACAATAGCGCCGCTCCTCAAATCAAGGGTTCTCATGTCGACTAGAATTGAACGTGCCAATGCTATTCGGGTATTGTCCATGGATGCAGTACAAGCCGCCAACAGCGGTCATCCCGGTGCGCCTATGGGCCTGGCAGATGTGGGTGAAGTGCTGTGGCGCGATCTGATGGCACACAACCCGGCCGACCCGGCCTGGGTAAACCGCGACCGGTTTGTGTTATCCAATGGCCATGCATCCATGCTGCTTTACAGTCTGCTGCATCTAACCGGCTATGACGTCAGCATCGATGATCTGAAGAATTTTCGGCAACTCCATGCCATCACAGCCGGGCACCCGGAGTTTCGCGAATGCCCCGGCGTAGAAACGACAACCGGCCCTCTGGGGCAGGGTTTTGCTAATGCTGTGGGCATGGCGCTGGCTGAACAGAAGCTGGCAAAAGAATTCAATCACAATGGGCATAACATCGTCGATCACCGCACCTGGGTCGTTGTTGGTGATGGCTGTCTGATGGAGGGAATCTCCCACGAGGCGGCGTCTCTGGCAGGCACCCTTGGTCTTGGCAAACTCATCTGTATCTATGACGACAACGGCATTTCCATCGATGGTGAAGTAGATGCCTGGTTTGCTGAAGACGTGCCGGCACGTTTCGAAGCGTATGGTTGGCGTGTTATCCGCAATGTCGATGGACATGACGGGCAGGAAATCGAAGTAGCCCTGACCACAGCAGCGGAATCAGATGGCCGACCCACCCTGGTCTGCACCCGCACTACAATTGGCCAGGGCTCGCCTAACAAAGCGGGCACGGCGGGTGCGCACGGTGCAGCGCTTGGTGAAGAAGAAATCGCACTGGTGCGCAAAACCCTGAACTGGGGCAATGAGCCGTTTGATATTCCGGCAGACTTGCGAGCTGACTGGGACCAGACTGCGCGTGGCGCCGCGCTGCAGAACGCATGGAACAAACAGTTTGCAGATTACCGGCAGGCGTTCCCGGAGCAGGCCAGCGAGTTTTTGCGGCGTACCTCTGCAACCTTGCGGGCGGATTGGGACACAGCGCTGCTGGAACTTGCACGGCAGGAACAGGCAGATTGCGTTGACCTGGCAACACGTAAGTCGTCTCAGAAAGCTATTGGAGCTGTCGCCGCAGGCGTACCTGAACTGTTTGGCGGGTCTGCAGACCTGACCGGTTCTAACCTGACAAAATGGGCCGGCGCAACAGCAGACCAACATATGAGTTACGGGGTGCGTGAGTTTGGCATGACGGCCATCAGCAACGGTGTACTGCTGCACGGTGGCTACCGAGTATTTACCGGAACGTTTCTCGTGTTCATGGAATACGCGCGCAACGCGGTACGTCTTGCGGCGCTGATGCAGATACCTAACATTTTTGTTTATACCCACGATTCTGTGGCGGTTGGCGAAGATGGCCCTACCCATCAACCGGTGGAACAGCTAACAAGTTTGCGCACGACGCCAGGGTTGGAAACCTGGCGACCCTGCGATACTGTCGAATCGGCTATAGCCTGGCAGCAGGCAATTGCCAGCACAACAAACCCCAGTGCATTGATATTTACCCGGCAGAACACTGTGGCGCAGCCGCGCAGTGAAGGGGCATTCAACAATATCAATAAAGGCGGCTATGTTCTGCTTGACTGTGACAAGACCCCCGACGTTATTCTGATTGCCACTGGCTCAGAAGTTGAGCTGGCGGTAGAGGCGGCAGCAAGTCTCACGGCTGTCGGGCATCAGGTGAGGGTAGTGTCTATGCCGTGCGCAGAACGGTTTGTTGCTCAGGATGCAGCCTATCAGGCCTCTGTTTTGCCGGATGTCGTGCGAGCGCGTGTTGCCGTTGAAGCGGCTCATCCAGACTATTGGTCCCGCTTTGTTGGCCTTGATGGAGAGGTTGTGGGCATCCGCCGATATGGTTTGTCCGCCCCGGGCGGACAGGCGATGGCTGAATTAGGCATGACTTCAGCAAACGTAGTGGCCAGCGCAGAGCGAGTGCTGGCAAAACATTCAGCATAAAGCACAGGAGAACCTGATGGCTGACTTAGGGGTCAATGTACTGCGGGATACGGATTTAGCTGGTAAACGCGTGTTGATACGAGCCGACCTCAACGTGCCGGTTAAAAATGGTGAAGTCACCAGTGATGCGCGGATTCAAGCGTCTGTGGCTACCATTGAGTATGCCCTTGAGCACAATGCCGCTGTGGTCGTCATGTCTCACCTGGGCAGACCCACCGAAGGCGTATTTGATGCGCAGGCCTCATTAGCGCCAGTCGCCGTCCGCCTGGGGCAGATTCTGCAACGTCCGGTGAACCTGTTGCCACAAATAGAAGACTGCGCGCGGGTACAGCCGGGTGAAGTGGCGATGCTGGAAAATGTGCGGTTTCTGCCGGGTGAAAAGGCTGACGATGATGAACTGGCGCAAGCCCTGGCAGCCCAGTGTGATGTGTTTGTCATGGATGCTTTTGGTACGGCGCATCGGGCCCAGGCCTCGACTCACGGTATTGCCAAATTTGCGCCCTCTGTGTGCGCGGGCATTCTGCTCGAAGCAGAACTTGATGCGCTGGGTAAAGCTCTGGCGGCCCCCGCTCATCCCATGGTGGCCATTGTCGGCGGTGCTAAAGTTTCTACCAAACTAGAGGTGCTCGGCGCCCTCGCGGATAAAGCTGATCAGATCATCGTTGGTGGTGGCATCGCGAATACGTTTATTGCTGCGGCGGGCTACAACGTGGGTAAGTCTCTTTACGAAGCTGATCTGCTGGACGCAGCCCGACAGATTGCCGCAAAAGTTGATGTGCCGATTCCGGTGGACGTGATGGTAGGCAAAGCGTTTGATGCTGATGAACCTGCGGTTCTGAAAGCCATTGATGATGTTGCCGATGACGACATGATCCTTGATATCGGGCCTGTATCGGCTAGAGCCTGGGCAGAACTGCTGGTTAAGGCAAAAACGATTCTGTGGAATGGGCCGATCGGTGTGTTTGAATTTGATCAGTTCGGCGAAGGCACGCGTGTTCTGGCGGAAGCCATAGCCGCCAGCGATGGGTTTTCAATTGCTGGCGGTGGTGACACCCTGGCTGCGATTGATAAATATGACGTGACCGAAGGCATTTCCTATATATCCACTGGGGGTGGGGCGTTTCTGGAGTTTGTGGAAGGCAAAACGCTGCCTGCAGTGGCTATGCTGCAGATGCGGGCTCGAAAGGCATAGCTACCGCGCGCGTGTTTACAAACTCAGGCGGACACAGCCGATGACGTGCGCCGCCGATATCACTAGAATGCGGTCGCAATATTTATCCACATTTTGGAGATCACGATGGCTTTAATCAGCATGCGGCAACTGCTGGACCATGCAGCCGAAAACGATTACGGGGTTCCCGCCTTTAACGTCAATAATCTTGAGCAGATGCGCGCCATCATGGAAGGCGCTGATGTCACCAACAGCCCGGTGATTGTGCAGGCGTCAGCGGGTGCAAGAAAGTACGCGGGGCCTAATTTTCTGCGCCACCTGATTCTCGCCGCGATAGAAGAGTTTCCTCATATTCCAGTGGTTATGCATCAGGATCACGGTGCATCGCCAGCCGTGTGTCAGCGCTCTATTCAGCTGGGTTTCTCCTCGGTCATGATGGATGGGTCTCTGCTGGCGGATCAGAAAACCCCTGCCGAGTATGACTACAATGTCGACGTCACCAGACAGACCGTAGACATGGCCCACGCCTGTGGTGTCTCGGTTGAAGGCGAATTAGGCTGCCTCGGCTCATTGGAAACCGGCGAAGCGGGTGAAGAAGACGGTGTTGGTTTTGAAGGGTCTTTATCCATGGACCAGCTGCTCACAGATCCAGAGCAAGCGGCGGATTTTGTCAAACAGACGGATGTGGATGCCTTAGCGATTGCCATTGGTACTTCCCACGGCGCCTACAAGTTCAGTCGTCCGCCTACCGGCGATATTCTGGCGATTGAACGTATCAAAGCCATTCACGATCGCATTCCTGGCACCCATCTGGTGATGCATGGCAGCAGCTCAGTACCGCAGGATCTGCTGGCGATCATCAATGAGTACGGGGGTGAAATCCCGGAAACCTATGGTGTGCCGTTGTCTGAAATCCAGGAAGGCATCAAACACGGTGTGCGTAAGGTGAACATCGATACCGATCTGCGCCTTGCCAGCACTGCTGCCATTCGCAAACACCTGGCTGTAAACAAAGCGGAATTTGACCCACGTAAATACCTGAAAGACTCCCAGGACGCCATGAAGCAGCTGGTGATCGAGCGTTATGAGGCGTTCAATACCGCGGGCCAGGCGAGCAAAATTAAAGTTGTGTCGTTAGAAGACATGTTCGCCCGTTACGCATCGGGCGAGCTGAAACAGGTTGTCCTCTAATACGGATACCCCAATTCATACAGCCGTCGTCAGAGGGTCAGCGGAATTTGATGCTGACGCTCTGCAGGCGCATCTCGCTGCGCTTTCAGACAAGGGCGTGGCAGGTTCTGCGGTTACGCTTGAATACCGGCAGTTTTATGGTTTGCTCTTCCCGCACATAAATCATCAGCATCAGATGATGGTGTTCGAGGCGCTGCGGCATCGCCTGGTGGTCCAGGTCTTTGAACCTACAGTGACTACGGGGCATGTCATGTTGTGCCATGGTTATTACGACCATGTTGGACTGTTTGCCTCGGTCATCGAGTATCTGATGCTCAAAGAGCTCACCGTGATCACTTTTGACCAGATTGGCCATGGACTGTCGTCCGGAGAGCAGGTGGTCATCGATAGTTTTGATACCTATGTCGCTGCCCAGCGCGCAGTAACCGACTTCGCGCTGGCTAAACTGTCTCCCACGCCGCACGAACCGCTGCATTGGATTGCCCAAAGCATGGGTGGCGCCATTGTCATGGAATATCTTCACCATAAGCCGCAGATACGTCTCGGCAATATCATTCTGCTGGCGCCGCTGGTCAGGCCATATGCCTGGGGATTTAACCGCTGGGTGTTTGCGCTGGCAAAGTTGACCATCACATCGCGTCCGCGGGTGCTGAGCGATAACGCTGAAAATCCGGAATTTCATGACCTGCAGGCGATTGACCCGCTGCAGGCCCGTATTCTGCCGGTAGCCTGGGTTGAGGCGATGGTTAAATGGTTCAAACGCTTTGAACACTATCCGGAATCTGACCTGGCGCCGGTGATTGTGCAGGGTGATCAGGATCGTACTGTTGATGCGGACCACAACCTGAAAGTGTTCAGCAGACGGTATCCGCAGAGCCATCAGTGGATCATCACCGGTGGGCGTCATCACCTTGCAAATGAGTCACCGTACCTGCGCGGGCAAATGTGGCGCTATCTCGATGCACAGTGTGATTGGTAGGATAGGCCTAATCGCTCATCTGGATCGACTGTGCTAAATCAATTTCTGTCTGCGAAACAAATCAAAACCGACCCGGAGTCTTTATCGATCTGGGGTAAAGACTGGACCAACGGTTTTACCGTAGCCCCCAGCGCAGTGGTTTTTCCGGAAACCAACGAACAGGTGGTTGAGCTGGTGAACTACGCGCGAGCAAGCCAAACCGCACTGGTGCCTTCTGGCGGCAGAACAGGTTTGTCAGGCGGCGCGGTTGCAGCTAATGGCGAAATAGTTGTGTCGTTTGATCGCATGAACCAGATTCTGGAATTTGACCAGCAGGAGCAGCGTGTCACCTGCCAGGCGGGTGTGGTCACCGCGAGCCTGCAGGACTTTGCAAAATCGCATGACCTGTTTTACCCGGTGGACTTTGCCTCAGCAGGTTCCAGTCAGATTGGCGGCAATGTCGCTACCAATGCGGGTGGTATCAAAGTGATACGTTATGGCTTAACCAGAGACTGGGTGGCTGGTCTGCGCGTTGTTACCGGTACCGGTGAATTGCTCAACTGCAACGCAGGGCTGGTGAAAAATGCAACCGGGTACGATCTGCGTCATCTGCTTATCGGCTCGGAAGGTACTCTGGGACTGATCACCGAAGTAGATGTGCGACTCGCGCGAGCGCCGTTGCCTCACAGTGTCATGGTGCTGGGTGTGCCACGAGTCGGCGATCTGTTGCAGGTGCTGCATACCTTTAACGACCATCTGACGTTGTCGGCATTTGAATTCTTTTCTGACCTTGCGTTGACTAAAGTGCGCGCGCATCGCGATCTGCCTGCGCCGCTGGCACAGTCGATGCCGTTCTATGCGCTGCTGGAGTTTGATGCAGTAGACATAGACGCAGCGTCCGCAGCCTTTGAACACACCATGGCCCAGGGCTGGGTGATCGACGGTGTGCTCAGTCAGTCGGAAGCGCAGGCCCAGGCGCTGTGGCAGCTCAGAGAAGGCATCTCAGAATCCATTGCCCCTTATACGCCCTATAAAAACGACCTGTCAGTTTGTGTGTCCCAGGTGCCCGAGTTCCTGCAGGATGTGGATAAGTTTGTAGCGGACAGCTATCCGGACTTCGAAGTCTGCTGGTACGGCCATATTGGCGACGGCAATCTGCACCTGAATATTCTGCGCCCGGAACACCTGAGTGTTGCAGAGTTCATGGCCAAAGGTCACGCCATGAGTCCTAAGATCTTCGAACTGGTACAACAGCGCAACGGCAGTATTTCCGCGGAACATGGCGTTGGTTTGTTGAAGCGGGATTTTCTGAACTATTCCCGCAGCCCGGGTGAGATCACCCTAATGCGGGGTTTGAAATCGCTGTTTGACCCCGACCAGATCCTCAATCCGGGCAAGCTGCTGTAGCCTCGGACCTGCAGCGGCAGCTAAAGCTCCTGCACACCGCCAGCGGCTGCAATCAGCACCCGATCGGCGGCCTGGTGTGCAAACAAGCCGTTGCACACAACCCCGGGTAGATTATTGATGGCATTTTCCAATGCCAGGGGTTCACTGATGTGCAACCCATGAACATCGATAATCCAGTTGCCGTTGTCGGTGACCACGCCTTCCCGCCAGACTGGCTGACCGCCGAGGATTTCCAGCCCGCGCGCAACCAGGCTGCGGGCCATTGGAATCACCTCTACAGGTAGAGGAAAATGACCTAACACCTTAACCAGCTTGCTTTCGTCGACAATGCAAATAAACTCATCCGCCGCACTGGCGACGATTTTTTCCCGCGTTAACGCGGCGCCGCCGCCTTTGATGAGATTGCGGCGTGGGTCAACTTCGTCAGCGCCGTCTACGTAAACGTCGACGCGGGCGGTGGCGTTCAAATCCAGTACCTGTATACCGTGAGCCTGCAGACGCTCGGTGGATGCCTCACTGGAAGAAACAGCGGCATCAAACAGGTGCTTGACCGATGCCAGTTCGTCGATAAAAAAATTGGTGGTTGAACCTGTGCCGACACCGACTACGCTTTGTAGTTCGAGTCTGGGTTTTATCAAAGCCAGCGCAGCCTTTGCCGCCTGTTGTTTGAGTGCGTTCTGATCGAGTGAGGCTGGAGAACTGATGGCAAGTCTCGAGAAAAAGAAATTGTGAAAAGATGGTGCCCATGCTCGAAAGTTATGTAAAGAAGATTCTCAGTTCCCGGGTTTATGACCTTGCAATGGAGACGCCGCTGACGCCAGCCCCTGGACTGTCCCGTCGTCTGGGCGCGGAAGTCTGGTTGAAGCGCGAAGACCTGCAGCCGGTTTTCAGTTTTAAGAATCGTGGCGCCTATAACAAGATGGCACAAATGAGCGCTGCTGAGCAGAAAAACGGCGTGATAGCGGCGTCAGCAGGCAATCATGCGCAAGGCGTTGCCGCGGCGGCGCGCCATCTGGGTATCAAAGCCACTATTGTGATGGGCCGCAATACACCCAGTATTAAAGTGGACGCAGTCAAAGCCCGGGGTGCAAAAGTTGTCCTGCATGGAGATGGCTTTCCGCAGGCGTCGGCACATGCCGCGCAATTGCAGAGTGAAGATAACCTTACCTTTGTGCATCCGTTTGATGATGTGGATGTTATTGCCGGCCAGGGCACCGTGGGTATGGAGATTGTTAATCAGCATCCTCGTCGGCCGGATATCGTTTTTGTACCTGTTGGTGGTGGTGGACTGATTGCCGGGATTGCGGCCTACATCAAGTACCTCTATCCGAATACCAAAATTGTTGGCGTCGAGGTGCAGGGCTCAGCGTGTCTGCACGCAGCCATGCAGGCCGGGCGCCGGGTGAAGTTACCTCTGGAAACCCTTGATCTGTTTGCAGACGGCGTATCTGTGGCGCAGGTAGGCAAAGAAAACTTCAAGGTGGCCAGGAAATGTGTAGACCATGTCGTGGTTTGCAGCATCGACGAGGTTTGTGCAGCAATCAAAGATGTCTTTGAGGAAACCCGTGTTGTTGCGGAGCCGGCGGGGGCACTGGCGGTTGCCGGCATGAAGCGTTATCTGACGGAAAATCCAGCGGTGGATCAATCCGTAGTCGCCATTGTCAGCGGCGCTAACGTTAACTTTGATCGACTGCGACATATCTCCGAGCGCGCTGAAATTGGTGAGCAGCGCGAAGCGATTCTTGCAGTGACCATCGATGAAGAAAAAGGCAGCTTCCTGAAGTTCTGTCGGGCACTGGGTAAACGTTCCATAACAGAGTTCAACTACCGCTGGGCACGTGATTCAAAGGCGCATATTTATGTCGGCATGCAGGTTGCGACGCCGGTCGACCGTGACGACGCCGTGGCTGAACTGTTGCGTCGCGGATATGCGGTAGTGGATATGACCAACAATGAGGCGGCCAAACTGCACGTACGCCATATGGTAGGTGGGCGCAGTATCGGCGCGGAGGAAGAACTGTTGTTTCGATTTGAGTTTCCCGAGCGTCCAGGTGCGTTGTTGCAGTTTCTCAGCGGCGTAGGCGCGCAGTGGAATATCACCCTGTTCCATTATCGAAATCATGGTGCGGCTTATGGACGTGTACTGGTTGGCTTTGCCGCCAGCGCCGGGGAGCGTCCGAAGCTGCTCAAGTTTCTGCAGCGCATCGGCTATCGGTTCTGGGAGGAAAGTGATAACCCGGCTTATCAACTGTTTTTGAAGTAGCCCTTTTTCGGCGTTTGGGGGCGGGTATTAACTGTCCTGCCAGTAACGCAGGTATTCATCTTCGAACACCAGTTTGGTGCGATCGACAATATGGTCGATATAAAGTTTGCCATCCAGGTGATCAAACTCATGCTGAAATACCGTTGCCCAGAAACCTTCGAATATGAGTTCCGCAGGGTTGCCGCTGGTATCAGTGTAATCAATACGAATGTGTTGTGGCCGCTCCACAAAACCACGCAGGCCAGGTACTGATAGACAGCCCTCCCAGTAACCTGCCGGAGTGGGATCGAGCACCGTAATGGTGGGGTTGATGAAAGTAGTGAGGGGTAAAGGGTCAATCTTGCCATAGCGACTTGGTCCCCCTGGAATTTCAACGATAGCCAGGCGTAACGGGACATTAATTTGCGGTGCTGCCAGGCCAATACCCCCATAGTCGTGCAGCGTATCCACCATATCTGCGATCAGGAGATTCAGCGCGTCACTGCCAATCGCGTCGAGGGCTACCGGTTCTGCAACTTTGCGTAAGTTGGGGTGACCCATATTGATGATTTTTCGAACGGGCATATCTACCGACCTGACAACTAGGATGCAAACTCTAGCACGCCATTTTCCGTGACCACAGCGTTGCAGCCCACATCCCATGATTCATGAGGGAGTTCAGCTGTACTGTACTGGCAGGCGAAGGCCACACCTAGCACGTAAGCCTGGGTTTCAGGCAGGTAGCGGTCATAGTAGCCGCCGCCCATGCCCAGGCGATGGCCCCAGTCGTCAAAGGCGACCAGCGGAGTCAGCACCACATCTATCTGCGAGGGTAGAATCTCAACACTGTTGCGCGGCTCGATAATGCCAAATCGATTGGTCTGTATGTCGCTGTCCGGGGTGTAGGCAAAAAAGGTCATCTGTCCATTGGCACTGACGACGGGTAACGCAACCTGTACAGATTTCTGCCACAGGTGATCAATAGTGGTTGTTATATCAACTTCAGCGTTGCTGGCCGCGTAGGCTGCAACGACCTGAGCAGATTGCAGAGGGGGCCATTCTGCCAGATGTGCGGCAACACGCTGATTCGCGATATGGCGTGTCTGATCATCCAGGCTGCGGCGCTGATCTGAGAATTGGCTGCGGAGGTTTTTTCGCCGGTCACTCATGAAGACCTCCTATGCATCGGGTACATCAGGTCGCCAAGCGGTAAAAGTGTTCCCGGAGATGCCGCTACTGGTTTGCCCTGAACCGTTATGGTTCAAGGCGGAGGCCTGTGCAACATCTAAGGCATCCCATCAAGTTGGGCAAGCACACGGACGCTGGCAGCAGAAACTCCTGAGTTATCTCTAACGGCTCAAGGACGCGACCAACTGGCAAACATCCCAGGAACAGGATCAGTATAGCCCTTCATACGACGAGTCCAAGACTTGTATTTAGACAAATTGGGCAGTATGGGAGATGTCCCGCGGAAAGCAGGGAAAAGTCTTTACAGGTCTAGTTGCTTGTGGTTTGCCAGCGCGGTTTCGACTTTGCTGTTGAGGCTTTCAAGGCGTTGGCCGACGGCGTCTTTGGTTTCGTTTAAAACACTCTGACCGGACAGGTAATCATTGGTGATATTCAGTGCAGCCATGACCGCCACTCGATCCAAACCCACCACTTTGCCGGAGGCGCGTATGGTTTCCATCTGGCCATCCAGAAACTGGGCGGCGCGCGTCAACGCATCGACTTCATCTGGCGGACAGCTGACCTGGTATTCTTTACCCATGATGGTGACGCGTACTGTGCTTGCGGGTTGACTCATAGTGACTTGTGTACCTGTCTGCCTGTTAATCTTTTTCCAGCGCTTTGAGACGCGTGATCATGGACTCAACCCGGCTTTTTGCCAGTTCGTTTTTTTCGATCAGTTTGGCGCGCTCGGTAGACCAGTTTTTCTGTTGTGTTCGCAGAGCTCTGTTTTCTTTGCTTAACACGGTGGTCAGTACCAGCAGTTCGTCGATCTGCTGTTCAAGTTGGCTGAGTTGTTCTATTTCAGCGTTTGAAGCCATGGTCTTGCTCTTTCTTATTCTCAGTTACGCTTTTTCTTCTTAACTAAATGCTTGTCTGTGGCATTTATTCCGCGGTTGGGCGATAGTTTGCTCTGATTACCTCCCTTTGTGTAGCCCTATATATCGTGTCTGATCTTCAAGCCCTTGCGCAGAATGCGTCCTCTATTATTGATCCACCTGAGTTACATGGCGTGGTCTGCGGTTTTGCCGCGGGCGAGCCGGCTCAATTTCTGTTGTCAGAGTTTGTCCAGTTGATGGGTACAGACGTCTTATCTGATGAAACCGCGGTGAGCGATTTTATCAGTGCTGCCCTTGATGGATTGTTTGCCCAGGACATGAGTTTTGTGCCTCTTATCCCTGACGATGAACATCCGCTTGAGCAACGTCTTGCAGGTCTGAGCGCCTGGTGTGCCGGTTTCCTGAGTGGGTTTGGTGCTGCATTCGGCGGCAGCGAAGGTGGCGCTGCCATGGATGCCTTGCCGTTGGACGTGCAGGAAATTCTGCGAGATTTTGCCAGTATCAGCAGTCTTGATGAATCCGTAGAGGGTGGTGAGCACGAAGAGAGTGCCTACATGGAAATATACGAGTACGTGCGCGTGGCTGCCGTGCTTGCATTGACGCTGATTTCAGAACAGGCGGAGAGTACAGCGGCCAATACAGACGACAATCAGGACAGTTCTTGAACATAAGTACCGCAGATTACAAGAAACGCCGCAATCAATTGATGTCGATGATGTCGCCAGGATCTGTGGCGCTGATTCCTGGTGCCAGTCCTGCTCGTCGCAACCGCGATATCCAATATCTGTTTCGCCAGGACAGCGATTTTTTTTACCTTACCGGTTTTTCTGAACCTGACGCCCTGTTGCTGCTGGTGCCAGGTCGTGAACACGGCCAGGAAATTCTGTTTTGTGCGGAACGGGACGATCAGGTTGAACGCTGGGACGGCGAACGTCTGGGTCCGGAGCGGGCAACACAGAACCTGGGCGTGGACGACGCGTTCCCGATAACAGACATGGATGACATTCTGCCCGGCCTGCTGGAGTCGCGAGCACGCATCTATATGACGTTGGGAGAGTACCCGGATTTTGACAGTCGCCTGCTTGCATGGGTAGCTGATATCCGCAAACGCGAAGCCGGTGGCGCTCAACCCCCGGGAGAGTTTCTCGAACTGAAACACCTGCTGCACGAATTAAGATTGTTTAAATCAGCCAAAGAGCAGCAGTTGATGCGTAAAGCCGCAGAAATCACCAGCATCGCCCATCGCCGAGCCATGCAGGTGTGTGAGCCGGGTATGCTGGAAAGCCAGCTGGAAGCCGAGCTGACATATGAGTTTATGTCCCACGGCGCCCGTTCGCCTGCCTATCCGTGTATTGTCGGCGGCGGGGAAAATGCCTGTGTGATGCACTACGTCGATAACACCGCGGCGTTGAAAAAGAGCGATCTTGTATTGATCGATGCAGGCTGCGAATACCAGCATTATGCTGCAGACGTGACACGTACCTTTCCGGTCTGTGGGAAGTTCAGTACCGCACAGCGCAAACTTTACGACATTGTGCTGCAGGCAAACGAAGCGGCGATCAGCCAGTGCCAACCGGGAAATCATTTTAATGCGCCACATGAAGCAGCTGTTAGGATAATAGTCGAGGGATTGCTGGCTCTGGGTCTGCTCGAAGGTGAGCCTGATGACATTATTGCTGCTGAAGACTACAAGGCACTCTGCCCGCACAAAACCTCCCACTGGCTGGGCATCGATGTACATGATGTCGGCGACTACCGCATTGACACCAGTTGGCGTGAATTTGAACCCGGCATGGTGTTAACCATCGAGCCTGGTATCTATATTCCCCGCGATAAAAGTACCGCACACCTGCCTAATGTATATCGTGGTATCGGTATTCGTATTGAAGACGATGTGCTGATTACCAGGAAGGGTTGTGAGGTGCTCACTGATGGCGTGCCAAAACAGCCCGCTGAAATAGAGGCTCTGATGGCTGAGCCTTTTGTGCAGACACCGCGTGTACAGTCCCGCGGTGCAAGCGCTCGCTGATGGCGACCACCTCAACCATAGCGGTTGTTGGGGGTGGTTTGGTCGG
Source organism: Symbiodinium pilosum (assembly GCA_905231905.1). NCBI lineage: Eukaryota > Dinophyceae > Suessiales > Symbiodiniaceae > Symbiodinium > Symbiodinium pilosum. The sequence goes on from CAJNIZ010022223.1 coordinate 786,956, forward strand.
CGTGACCGCTGCGCTGGCATTAGCGCGTCGAGGTTATGCAGTCACGCTGATTGACCGCAAAGCGCCACAGGTGCAGCGCGGCACACTCGGTATGGATATTCGTAATGTTGCTCTGTCGCCAGCCTCTCAGGCATTGCTGGCAAGCGTGGGCATCTGGGGCGCGACGCCTGCGGCAGCGTATCGGCATATGCAGGTCTGGGAGCAGTGGGGCAACAGTGAATTGTCTTTTCATGCTGCAGATGTGGGGTGTCAGCAGTTGGGTTGGCTGGTGGAAGTCAGCCCCCTTCTGGTACACGCCTGGCAACAGATGAGCCAGCGTGCCAACCTGACCCTGTGGGAAAGTGAAATTGCTGGTGTAGACGTGCTCAGCGACCGTGTTGATATGGCAACCGCGACAGGTGAAGTGCGCAGTTTCGACTTCCTGATTGCAGCGGATGGGGCGCAATCGCTGGTGCGCCGCGCCATGAATCTTGAAGTTCAACAATACCCTGTGCATCAGGTGGCGCTAACCACGGTTGTGAGAACCGCGCAGCCTCATCAGCATACCGCCTGGCAACGTTTTTTAACCGATGGCCCGCTGGCATTTCTGCCTGGCGTCGATGAACACCTGTGTTCTATTGTATGGTCGCAGAGTGCAGCTGAGGCCCAGCGGCGCAGGGCGCTTGATGATGCGCAATTCTGTCGCGAAATTGGTTTTGCCATTGAACACCGCCTGGGCGACATTGAGCAGGTTGATCAACGTTTCACCTTCCCGCTGACTCAGCAGCGTCTGCCGAACTGCGCACCAGACCCTCGTGTGCTGCTAATCGGTGATGCCATGCGAGTGGTGCATCCACTGGCCGGTATGGGGGTGAATCTGGGCCTCGAAGATGTACAACAATTGCTTGAAGTGGCCCGCCCGGCGGCCAACCTGTCTGCGCCCGGTTTGTGGTCACGTTTTGCCCGGCAACGCCAGGTGAGAGCACAGATGATGATTCGCCTGTTTGCCGGATTGCAGAAAGTCTATGGCAGTTCAGATCCGGGTCTTTCTCTGCTGCGCAACGTTGGTGTTGCTTCAATTAACCTGCTCGACGGCGTTAAACAGCAGATCATGCGTGAAGCCATGGGCTTGACCGTGACACGTCAAACCTAACCACTACTTTTACACGGAAGCATTATGTCTAACGATTCAGCGCCGCAGAAAACACCACTGTATGACGAACACCTTGCCGCTGGCGGCAAGATGGTGGATTTTGCCGGTTGGATGATGCCGGTGAATTATGGGTCGCAAATCGAAGAGCACAGTGCGGTGCGAACCGATGTGGGCATGTTTGACGTGTCGCATATGACCATCATCGACGTGCACGGTGCTGACGCTTTGGCCTTTCTGCAGCGGGTCGTTGCCAATGATGTTGCGAAGTTGTCTACCTGGGGCGCCCTGTATGGTGCCTTATTGAATGAAAGCGGCGGTGTTTTAGATGATCTGATTGTCTACGCGCTGCCGGAAGGTTATCGCTGTGTGGTTAACGCATCGACACGCGCAAAGGTGCTGAGCTGGTTTGAGCAGCACAAAATGCCTGCCATGACCTTTGCACAACAGTCCCTGGTGATGATTGCGGTGCAGGGTCCTGATGCCATCAACCGCCTCAATCAGTGTTATCCCGGCAGCGTTCCAGCCGACCTTGCGCCTTTCAGTGCGACGTTGTTTGGGCAGTGGATGGTGGGACGGACTGGTTATACCGGTGAAGATGGGGTTGAAATCATGTTGCCACCCGCAGAGGGCATCAGCTTGTGGCAACGCCTGCGCGAAGCCGGTGTACAACCAGCCGGACTGGGTGCGCGTGATACGTTAAGACTGGAAGCCGGTCTCAATCTTTATGGACAGGACCTGGACGAACAAACTTCGCCGCTGGCGTCCAACATTGCCTGGACCATCGCCTGGTCGCCCGATGATCGTGATTTTATCGGTCGCAGCGCAATAGAACCGCAGCGCGGTCAATGTCCAATGAAATTGACGGGTCTTATCATGAAAGACAAAGGTGTTTTACGTCATGGTCAGGTGGTGACCACATCGGCTGGGAATGGGATAATCACCAGCGGAACGTTTTCCCCCACGCTCGGGTTCAGTATTGCGCTGGCGCGTTTGCCCAGGGCGGCAAGCGGAGTCTGCGAGGTGGACATACGGGGCAAAACCAAAGCCGCTGAGATAGTGAAGCCCCCGTTTGTCCGGCATGGTAAAAATCTGGTGGGCTAGATCAGCGGCGTGTTAATCGACGCAGATCGAAACAACCCAACAACTTGATCCGATATAACAAGAAGGACGCACCGCAAATGAGTGAAGTACCTGCAGAGTATAAATATGTAGCCACCCACGAGTGGGCGAGGCTGGAGGAAGACGGCAGCGTCACCGTAGGCATCACCGACCATGCGCAGAACGCGCTGGGTGATGTGGTCTACGTTGAACTACCTGAGGTAGGACAACAAATAAACGCAGCGGAGGAGGCGGGTGTAGTAGAATCTGTGAAAGCCGCTTCCGACATCTACGGCCCCATCACGGGTACGGTTGTTGCGATCAACAGTGTGCTTGATGATGAGCCCGAAAAGGTCAATCAGGACCCATACGGTGAAGGCTGGTTCTTCAAATTAGAGCCTGACGATGTGGCTGAACTGGAAGAACTGCTCGACGCAGAAGCCTATACGGAAGTCTGCGACGAAGAAGAGCACTGATCCGTCTCACCGCAGTGCCTGTCATCACTTAGACAAATCCCGCTAATCCATTAAGGAGAGCCCAGATGCCGTTTGTACCGCATACCGAGGCTGACGTAGCCGCCATGCTGGCGGAAATAGGCGCGCCAGATATCAGCGCGCTGTTTGATGAAATTCCGGCGCACCTGGCAAATGGCAGTTTGCGGGACGTGCCCGCTGGCCGCAGTGAAATGGCCATGCTGCAGGTGCTTGCTGAACGCGCGGAAGCTGATGCAGGCTATACCTGTTTCATGGGTGCGGGCAGCTATGACCACCATATCCCCGCGGCGGTATGGGATATCACCACCCGCGGTGAATTCATGACGGCCTACACCCCGTATCAGGCAGAAGCCAGTCAGGGCACGTTGCAGCTGATTTACGAGTATCAGTCCATGATGGCTGCCCTGACCGGTATGGACGTTTCCAACGCATCCGTCTACGACGGTGCCAGCGGCCTGGCTGAAGCGATGTTGATGGCCTTGCGCGGGAATAAAAAGAACAAAGGCGGTCTGGTGCTGGTGGCGGATTCAGTGCATCCAAACTACACCGACACGTCGCGGAATATTGTGAAGAATCAGGACATCCAGATTGAGACGCTGCCGTTAGACCCCAGCGGTATTGTGGATATCCGTTCGCTGCCAGACGATGTGTCTCCCGCAGCAGTGGTCATCCAGCAACCTAATTTTTTTGGCCGGCTGGAAAGCGTGGATGCGCTGACGGATTGGGCACATGAACTGGGTGCGCTGGTGATTGCGGTGGTCAATCCCATGACCTTGAGTGTGCTGAAAGCACCGGGTGACTGGGGGAGCGAGGGTGTAGGCGCAGATATTGTCTGTGGTGATGGCCAACCTTTTGGTGTGCCCATGGCTTCCGGCGGTCCTTCTTTTGGCTTTACCTGTTGCCGCCAGGCGCTGGTCCGGCAAATGCCCGGCCGCATCATCGGCCAAACCGAAGACCTGGACGGTAAAGTAGGTTATGCATTAACTCTGCAGGCCCGCGAGCAACATATCCGTCGTGGTAAAGCGACGTCCAACATCTGTACCAATCAGGGCTTGCTGGTAACAGCAGGCACCATCTATCTCAGTCTGGTAGGTCGGCAGGGCCTGCGTGAGGTAGCCCTGGCCTCACATCAGGGTGCCATGCTGTTGTTTGATCAACTGATAAAACTGCCCGGAGTAAGTGCAGTATTCGACGGGCCACATTTCCATGAGTTTGCTGTGCGTCTGCCCATAGCGGCCGCAGACGTCATTACAGCCATGATGGCCCAGGGTGTTCTGCCGGGCCTGGCGTTGTCAGATTTTGTCACCGGGAACATAACCGAACCTGAAAACACGCTGCTTGTGGCGGTCACGGAAAAACGTACCCCCGGGGAAATCGCCCGTTATGTGGCGGTGCTCAGCGATGTATTGGAAAACGCAACACAGGTGGCGTCATGAGTACTATATTTGATATCAGTCAGAGCGGGCGTCGCGCAAGCGCACAGCGAGTGGATGCCGCAGATGACAGCGTTCTGGCAGATCTGCCAAGCGAACTGCTGCGTACGGAACCGCCTGCATTACCGGAAGTTTCCGAGCTGCAGGCAGTGCGCCACTATACCAATCTGTCACGCAAAAACTTTTCCATCGACACCCAGTTTTATCCTCTGGGGTCCTGCACCATGAAATATAATCCGCGTGGCGCGCACAAAGCGGCCAATCTGCCGGGCTTTCTGGGGCGTCACCCGCTTGCACCTGAAGCCGCCAGTCAGGGCCACATGGCCTGTCTGTATGATCTGCAGGAAATTCTGCGTGATGTCACCGGCATGAAAGGCGTGTCATTGACGCCTATGGCGGGTGCTCAGGGCGAATTTGCCGGGGTCGCCATGATTCGTGCTTATCACGAATCCAGGGGTGACGATGCGCGCACCGAAATTATTGTGCCCAGCGCGGCGCATGGCACCAATCCTGCCACAGCGGTTATGTGTGGTTATAAAGTTACTGAAGTAGCCGTAGATGCATCCGGTGATGTTGATCTGGACGCCCTTAAAGCGTGTGTTGGGCCGCAAACTGCGGGTTTGATGATGACCAATCCGTCTACCTGTGGCGTATTTGAACGTCAGGTCGAAGAAATTGCCAGCACCGTACACAATGCCGGTGGCCTGCTCTATTACGACGGCGCCAATCTGAATGCCATCCTTGGCAAGGTGAAACCCGGTGATATGGGGTTCGATGTCCTGCATATGAATCTGCATAAAACCTTTGCCACACCCCATGGTGGCGGAGGTCCAGGTGCAGGTCCTGTTGGCGTGTCTAAACGGTTGTTACCGCATCTGCCGGTGCCTATTGTGGCCAAGGTGGAAGAGGCAGGCAAAACGGTCTATCGATGGGTAGACCAGGACGATCTGCCGTTGAGTATTGGTCGCCTGTCAGCGTTTGCCGGTAATGCGGGTATTCTGATTCGAGCGCTGGCTTACGCGTTGTTGCTGGGGCGGGAAGGCATGCATCGTGTGGGTGAGTACGCGACGCTGAATGCCAACTATATGGCAGCGCGGTTGCACAAAGCCGGCTTTAAACTGGCTTATCCTGAACGTCGCGCAACCCACGAATTTATTCTGACCTTTGCCCATGAAGCCAAAGAGCTGGGTGTGAACGCGATGGATATTGCCAAACGTATGCTCGACTATGGCATGCACTCGCCAACCACTTATTTTCCGCTGCTGATTCCGGAATGTTTTCTGATTGAGCCAACGGAAACTGAAAGTCGGGAAGAGCTGGATCGTTATGTTGATGCACTCATTGCGATTCGTGAAGAGGCCCATCGAGATGCCAATCTGTTGAAGCAGGCGCCGTTTACCACACCGGTGCGACGATTGGATGATGTGAAAGCCGCGCGTGAGTTGAACCTGACCTGGTCCGCGTCTTAGCCTGAGTTCTACTGGCCTGAGTTGTCCTGGCCCAAGTTGTCCAGGTTTAGCCCAGTGCTTCCTTAAGCTCAGACAGATCAGTGATGGGTAGAGAACAGCTCAAGCCCTGGCAGACAAATGCAGTTACCGATTGTTGTGCCTGTGTGCTGACCAGTTTTGGCAGATAAGGTGGCAGTGGACCCTCTGTTTCATACGGAATTGCAAACACTTTGCGCCAGGGTGTGAAACCGCCGCGAATTTCCTGGCTCCAGTTTTCAGTCAGATCACTGGGTCCACGTAAGATCGCCAGGTCCGTGGGATAAACCGTTTCTTCCAGTACGCTCAGCAGGCTGCAATGTGCAGCGGGCAGACGCTCCATCACCGCGCGTGCCCATGCCAGAGTGCCATGTGCCGCGTCCAGATAGCGGCTTTCCCCCAGCAGATGGCCTAACGTCAACAATGCCCTGGCTGCGGTGGCGTTACCCGGCGGCATGGCATCGTCCATGGTTGGCTTAGGTCGATAAATTAACTGCTCGTGATCGTGCCGGGTAAAATAGAAACCACCGTTTTCAACATCATAAAAGTCTTCCAGCAGCTTGTCGGCCAGTTCAATGGCAAACTGCATGTCCTGGCTGCGCCACTGTGCGCTGAGCAGCGTTGTCAAGCCATCTAACACATTGGCATAGTCGTCCAGATAACCCAGATACCGAGGTGAACCCTGCTGCCAGGTCGCGTATAAATAGTTGCCGTCCCAACACTGTTTGGCGAGAAAATCTGCAGTGTGCTGTGCCAGCACCACCCAGTCCGATCGTGCCTGATTGATGCCGGCGTGTGCCAGACCGCGGATCATCAGGCCGTTCCATGCGGTTAGAATTTTATCGTCAGTCGCGGGCCGAACACGCATTTCGCGCGCGGCCAGCATTTTCTGTTTGGCGCTTTGCAGCAGTTTGTCGGCGTAATCAGGTGCCAGGGACAACCGCTCGATCACCGATCGCCAGGAGTCGTAGCGGTGTAAATTCCATTTGTTTTCGAAGTTGGCTGGTTTATCCAAACCATAAAGCGTTTCGACGATCAGGTATTCGTCTTCGGTCAGAAGCTTCTTAACCTGCTCCCGGCGCCAGACATAAAATTTGCCTTCTTCACCTTCTGAGTCTGCGTCGAGGGCGGCAAAAAATCCCCCTTGTGGGTGCAGCATTTCACGTTGCAGCCAGCCGATGGTATCCGCGATAGCTTCTTCAAACAGCTTGTCAGGTCCAAGGGTCAGCGCAAAGCTGTAGACTGACAATAGCTGTGCGTTGTCGTACAACATTTTCTCGAAGTGGGGAATCATCCACTTATTGTCGGTTGCATAGCGGCAGAAACCACCACCGAGGTGATCGTATATGCCGCCTCGGGCCATATTGGTCAGCGAGGTCATGACCTTATCAAGGCTGTCTTTATCGTTCCCGCCGAGACGTCGGGTATGGGCCCAATGAGACAGCAGGCGCTCCAGTGCATTGGGCATGGGAAACTTCGGCGCGCCGCCAAACCCACCGGCGCCGTTGTCGTATTGGGCCGCCAAAGCTTCTGCAACGGCTTTTAACAAGGCTGCATCTTGCAGCGTGGCTTCCTGTACCGGTGCGACCATCATCTGCAGCGTTTGTTGAATCTTCTCGCCCTGTTCATTCAGTTCGTTTCGTTTATTGATGAACACATCCGCGATGCGCAACAACAGATCACTGAACCCGGGCAGCCCATGTCTTGGTGTACTGGGAAAATAGGTGCCACCATAAAATGGCAGCAGCGTTTGTGGGTCAATGAACATGGTTAACGGCCAGCCGCCGCCCTGCTGAGTCAGTAGTTGCAGGGCGGTCTGGTAGATTTTATCCAGATCAGGACGTTCTTCCCTGTCTACTTTGATGTTGATGAAATGCTCGTTCATAACCGCTGCGGTGGCCTCATCTGCAAAAGACTCGTGGGCCATAACATGGCACCAGTGACAGCTTGAATAGCCAATCGATAACAGGATCGGTTTGTCTGCCTGGCGTGCGATTGACAATGCTTCCGGGTCCCAGGGATGCCAGTCCACGGGATTGTCAGCGTGTTGCAGAAGATAAGGGCTGGTTTCGTTTTGCAGGCGGTTTGTCATGCGGTTGATTGTAGGGTGTTTGCTGTTCGCATCACACCTTTGAACCTCACAGCTGCGGATTAGAATTTGTGTCCGTTGTGCTTTTCCGGTATCAAGGCATGAAGGTAACAAGAATCTGTGGCTACGAGACGGGATACCCTGTTGGGTACCGTCGTGAAACGCTGCGGTGATACGAGGCAAACATGGTAGATACGGACGGTTTTCGGCCGAACGTTGGTATTGTTCTGGCAAATGGGCAGGGTACCGGTCAGGTGCTCTGGGCGCGTCGGGTTGGCGGGCACGATGCCTGGCAGTTCCCTCAGGGTGGTATCAACCCTGATGAGACCCCTGAAGAGGCATTGTTCCGCGAGTTGACCGAAGAGGTTGGTCTGACCGCTGATCACGTCAGAATAGTTGCACGTACCAAAGGCTGGCTGCGCTATCGTCTGCCGCGTCGCCTGCGACGTTACAACTCCACCCCAGGCTTTGTCGGGCAGAAACAGAAGTGGTTTCTGTTAGAAATGCTGGGCGAAGACAGTCATGTGACTATGGATGGTGGTCCTAAACCTGAATTTGATCATTGGCAGTGGGTATCTTTCTGGTATCCGCTGACCCAGGTGGTGGATTTCAAGCGGGAGGTGTATCGCCGGGCGTTGACAGAACTGGCACCGCACCTGCCTCTGGCACAAGCTGCTCGCCCTGATACCCGGAGTCCCTCTCAGTGTTAGCGACGCTGCGCCACATTGTTCTTAAGTTCACGGCGCACAGCCAGTTGGCTGGCGCTGTCAACGAACTGGTCACTGAAGTTAAAAATGCGATGAACACCGATGTGTGTTCCATTTACCTGCTGACCCGGGAGCGGGACGCGTATGCCCTCGCCGCAACAGACGGTCTTAACCCCTCCCAGGTTGGCACCGCGTTGCTCAGTCTGGAGCAGGGTCTGGTGGGTCTGGTGGGTCGTCGCGCCGAACCACTTAATCTTGATGATGCGCAGAATCATCCCGAATATCACTTCCTGCCAGAAACTGGCGAAGAGGCGTTTAACGCCTTTCTCGGTGTGCCCATCATCCACCAGCGCCGGGTCCTGGGTGTGCTGGTGGTGCAGCAAAAGGCTGCGCGGCGGTTCGATGAAGCAGAAGAAGCGTTTCTTGTCACTCTGGCCGCGCAATTGGCCACTGTGGTTTCTCACGCCCAGGCAATTGGTGATAGTGCCCTGCAGAACACCCCTCACCAGGGCCTGGATGACAGCGTCTTCCAGGGTGTTGCAGGCGCGCCGGGTATTGCCATCGGCTCGGCTGTTGTTGTGCATCCCGCTGCGAATCTGGACGCGGTACCTGAACGTGCGGCTGAGGAAGTGACCGTAGAGCTGCTGCTGCTCGACCGCGCCCTGGAAGCTGTCCGCTCAGACATCAGAAACATCAGCGCGCAGTTTTCCACCAGCCTGCCGAAACAGGAGCTGGCGCTGTTCGATGCGTATCTGCACATGCTCGATGAAAATGCGCTGGCGGGTGATATACGTAAAGAGATACAGCTTGGTCAGTGGGCTCAGGGCGCGCTGAAGAAAGTCATACGCGAACACGTCGGCCGGTTCGAGCTTATGGAGGATCCCTACCTGCGTGAGCGTGGTGCAGACGTCAAAGAGCTGGGTCTGCGTGTGCTGGCGTACCTGCAGGATATCCGCGACAAAAAGACTTTCTTTCCTAACAATAGTGTTCTGGTGGGCGAAGAAGTGACACCCACCATGTTAACTAATATTCCAGCAGATCGACTGGTTGCCATTGTCAGCAATCGTGGTTCAAGTAACTCGCATGTGGCTATTCTCGCCCGCGCAATGGGTATACCTGCGGTCATGGGGGCCATTGACCTGCCCACCTATGACCTTGAGGGAGAAACCCTCCTGGTGGATGGCCATTACGGCGAGGTTTATGCGCGACCGAACAAACGGCGCATAACGCTGAATCGTGAACTCATCGAACAGGAACGCGTGTTTGATGAAGAGCTGACAGAGCTGAAAGATCTTCCGTGTATTACCCGCGATGGCTGGCGTTTACTCTTGTGGGTGAATATTGGCCTGTCAGGCGACCTGACCCGATCTCTCGATCGCGGCGCTGAGGGTATTGGTTTGTTCCGCACGGAAATTCCCTTCATGTCGGCGGACCGTTTTCCCACGGAGGCAGAGCAGCTCTCCATCTATCGGGAGCACATGGAAGCCTTTTCCCCCCGGCCGGTGACCATGCGCACATTGGATATCGGCGGTGACAAATCGCTCAGCTATTTTCCAATCCAGGAAGAAAACCCTTTTCTGGGTTGGCGTGGCATAAGAGTCACCCTGGATCACCCGGAAATTTTTCTGGTCCAGGTGCGCGCCATGATCAAGGCTAATGCCGGCCTCGAAGGTGTGCTGCGTATCATGTTGCCTATGATTTCCAGCGTGGGTGAATTGCGTGCCGCCAAAGTCCTTATCCATCAGGCCTATGACGAAGTGGTCGAAGAAGGCGCTGGTGTGAAAATGCCTGAGATTGGCGTGATGGTTGAAGTCCCTGCGGCGGTTTACCAGGCACGCCTGCTGGCCAAAGAGGCAGACTTTCTGGCCGTAGGCTCCAACGATTTAACCCAGTACATGCTGGCGGTAGACCGGAACAATCCGCGTGTGGCCGAGCTCTATCAGGATGTTCATCCGGCGGTTATTGGCGCATTGCGTGAGGTCGCCAGAGCCGCGCACGCGGAAGGTACCGGCCTTGGTATCTGTGGCGAGTTTGCCGGCACACCGGCAGGCGCGGTGTTACTGATGGCCATGGGATATCACGTACTCTCCATGAACGCGACCCACCTGCCCAAGGTGAAATGGGTGATACGCCAGATCAAACGCTCTGATGCGCGCCGGATGCTTGCCCGTGTTTTGAAGATGGAAACGGCAGAAGAAGTGCGTACCTATATGCATCAGCAGTTAAGTGATGCGGGTCTGGCGCGGGTATTGCCCCACCATCAGCTGCAGTGAATATTTGCAGGAACCGTTGTTGTCAGGTTTTGCGGATATATTCCGCGATGACAAAATCTGCAGAGTGACGCTCATCAGCCGCATGCTCAACACGGCTCACACAATCCCATTGGTCTAAATCAATATCCGGGAAAAACACATCCCCTGTCGGATGCCCGGACACATGGGTGACATAGAGCTTGTCCGCCAGCGGCAGGCATAAGCCATAAATGTCTGCGCCGCCGATAACCATCAGTTCATTCTGACCGTCAATCAGACACTGTTGCTCAGCCAGCGCCAGGGCATCATCAAGGCTGTGTACAACCCTGGCCCCTTCACGCTGCCAGTTAAGGTCTCGGGTGAGGACAATATTGGTGCGGCCTGGCAAAGGTGCTTTCATCGACTCCATGGTTTTGCGACCCATCAATACGGGTTTGCCCATGGTTGTACTCATGAAATGACGCATGTCGGTGGGCAGGCGCCAGGGCAGGGAGTTGTCGCGACCGATAACCCGATTCTCCGCCATCGCCCATATCATGGAGATAAGCAAAGGTGTTATACCGCGATGGGTGCTTTGATGACGCCGTGGCTCTGATAGTTTTCCAGCTTAAAATCGTCTAATTGAAAACTGAAAATATCTTTTACCTCGGGGTTCAACATCAGCGTGGGTAACGGCATTGGGCTGCGCTGCAGCTGCTGATCCGCCTGTTCGAGATGATTGGCATACAGGTGAGCATCGCCAAAGGTATGTACAAAATCGCCCAGTTCCAGGTCCGTAACCTGAGCAATCATCATGGTCAGCAATGCATACGACGCTATGTTGAAAGGCACACCCAGAAATATATCTGCGCTGCGCTGGTACAGCTGGCAGGAAAGTTTATTGTCCGCCACATAAAACTGAAAAAGGGTATGACAGGGCGGTAATGCCATATTGTTCACCTCAGCCACATTCCATGCACTGACAATATGTCGCCGACTGTCCGGATTCTCTTTAATGCTGTTGACCACCTGTTCAATCTGATCAATGGTCGTGCCGTCCGGTGTTGGCCAAGATCGCCACTGTGATCCGTATACCGGACCCAGCTCGCCGTTTTCGTCAGCCCACTCGTCCCAGATGTGAACGTTGTTTTCTGTCAGATATTTGATGTTGGTGGAGCCGGATAAAAACCACAGCAGCTCATGGATAATGAGGCGCATGAACACTTTCTTGGTGGTCACCAGGGGGAAACCTTCGTTCAGATCGAAGCGCATCTGGTGACCAAAAATGCTGTATGTCCCGGTACCGGTTCGATCGCCTTTGAAGGTGCCGTTTTCGCGCACATGGCGCATAAGATCCAGATACTGTTGCATTGTTGGCGTTGTTGCTCGTTCGAGATTTACTTAAGTTGTGGAGTCGCCGCTGTTTTTTGAGAGCGTGACCAGACCACTAACAGAATACCAGCGATCACCATCGGGATCGATAACATCTGCCCCATGCTGAGCCATTCGAACAGGACAAAACCAATGTGTGCATCTGGTGAACGGAAAAACTCAGTGCAGAAGCGGAAAGTGCCGTAACCCATGAGGAACACGCCAGCGACAAAACCGGCGGGTTTCGGTTTAGCGGAGACAAACCAGACCAGCAGGAACAGCAGTAGACCTTCAGTAAACGCCTGATACAGAGGTGATGGATGGCGTGCCACACCTTCCCACTGGCCCACACATTGAGGGTTCAGGGCGATGACATTCTGGCAGGGGTAAATCAGGCCAAAGGCGCTGTCAGTCACCCGACCCGGTAACTCGCCGTTAATGAAATTAGCGAGGCGTCCGAAACCAAGGCCAATAGGAGTGAGCGGCGCGAGAAAATCCAACACATCAATCCAGCGTCGCTGGGTCTTGCGCGCCAGCAGACCAACGCCGCAGATAGAACCGATCAGCCCACCATGAAAAGACATGCCGCCTTCCCACATGCGCAGCAGGTATAACGGGTCAGACGCAAAGACATCGAAGTTATAAAACAACACGTAGCCGATCCGCCCGCCAAGGACTGCACCCATGGCGCCGTAAAAAACCAGGTCCGAAACCTGCTCAGCTGTCCAGCCGCCCGGGTGAGTTTGCGCTCGACGTTTACCTAACCACCACACTACGAAGAATCCAGCCAGATAAGACAAGCCATACCAGCGTATTGCCAGCGGCCCCACGGCAAAAATAATTGGGTCTATCTCGGGGTAGTACACGGTGGAAATTCTTGGCCGGGAAAAGCGCGCAGCTTAACCCAATGGCTGTGACTGTGTGATCTTTTTTCACCCCTGGTACACTCACCGGCCGCCCACTACCACGCTTTTCGATTATGTGTTTGATTCTGTTTGGCTACCGCGTATCTGCGCAGATGCCGCTTGTGGTGGCCGCAAATCGAGATGAGTTCCATCAGCGCGAAAGTGCGGCCGCACAATTCTGGCAGGACCATCCACAGGTGCTGGCCGGCCGCGACCTGGTGGCTGGAGGAACCTGGCTGGGGGCGACGCTGAACGGCCGGTTTGCTGCGCTGACTAATTTTTCCGGTCCCGATGATGCACCTGCGCCCAAGTCTCGCGGGCTCCTGGTGCAGGATTTTCTGACCGGCACCGCACCGGCTGCGCACTACGCGCACAATATTCATGGGCTCGACTACGCGGGTTTTAATCTGCTGCTGTTTGATGGTACCGAGCTGGTTTACACCTCAAACAAAAGTGCCACACAGGTACTGGAGCCTGGCTACTATGGGTTGAGCAACGCTGAGTTGGGCGCTCAGTGGCCAAAATGTGTACGCGGTGCCCAGGGCCTGAAGCATATTGTGCAGGAAGATTTTGATGCGGCTGATCTGGTTGGCTTGCTGCACGACAGTGATATACCGCCAGACGAAGACCTGCCTCATCGTGGCCGTCCTATTGCCCTCGAGCGTCGTACGGCATCCTGTTTTATTGTCGGTGATGAATACGGCACACGTGCCAGCACCGTTATTGTCATGTCTGCGGATAATCTGAAGTTTACTGAGCAAACTTATCTTGCCGGTGGCATCAGCGCGGGCCTGGTAGATTATGACTTACCCATTTGAACAACATGAAGAGGCTGCTTAATGGATACATCGCTTAGCGGAAAAACGGCTCTGGTCACGGGTGGTAGTTTAGGGTTGGGCAAGGCAATGGCGCAGACCTATTACGAAGCGGGTGCTCAGGTTGCGATTCTGGCCCGTCGCCAAGAGCCACTTGATGAAGCTGTGAAAGAAATTTCGGCCGGCAGCGGTGGAGAGATAGCAGCGTTTACGTGTGATGTCAGCGATGCAAAGAGCATCATCGCCACGCACAAAGCGGTTGTAGAACGTTTCGGGGCAGTGGACATTCTGGTCAATAACGCCGGCCAGTCAGCGGCTAAACCCTTTGCTGATATTACAGATGAGGATTGGCAGAACGATATCGATCTCAAGTTGATGGCAGCAGTACGCCTGACGCGATTAGTCTGGCCACACATGCAGGCGCAGTCCTGGGGTCGCGTGATCAATCTGCTGAATGTTTATGCCAAAGTGCCGGATGCGCGTACCGCGCCAACGTCTGTGACGCGAGCGGCGGGCATGGCGTTAACAAAGGTGCTGGCGGCTGAAGGTGCACCGCATAACATTCTTGTCAACGCGATGCTGATCGGTTTCATAAAAAGTGACCAGATCCAACGCCAATATGATGCAGCACATAGAGAAGAATCCTTTGACGAGTTTGTTGCCAGGGCTGGTCAGCGCTTACCGATGGGCCGCATGGGTGAAGCGCATGAGTGCGCTAATCTGGCGCTTTTCCTGGCCAGTAACGCCTCGTCTTACATCACCGGCTGCGCAATCAATATGGATGGCGGGTTATCCAAAGTGGTTTAAACCGCGTTTATTCGACCTTTAGAGCTGCGATAATCTGACCATTACAGGGCAGGTCGCGCCAGTGCTCTTTAGGTATCTTCACATGCCTTGTATCCGCCACGTAATGCCAGAGCGCTTGCGCCGAATCCGACTCATTTCGCATCAGCACACCTGGCAGCTGTTCTGCTATCTGACGGATGTGGGTAAGTTCGGCACTGGCACGATTGATGTCACACGACCCCCGGGTTAATGATCGCAGCGTCGCTGTAGCAGCGTCTGCCGGTAGCGCAGATATTCGAAACGCACTGGCCGGGCCCTGCATATCAATCAGCTCAAGAAGGTAATGCTGCTCGCAGATGTGACATTGAACAAATGCATCTGCCAGAGTCACAGTGGCGTCCGTGACCAGCAGCACTTCCAGGTCTGGAATTCGGGCTAAATGTGGACATATTTTGGCTGTCGACATGGTTTTTGTTAACGTGGCGCGTTGCTGTAATTCAGGTACGACAGATCATGTCTCCTTTTATCGATCAAATGAAGCGCCTGGTTCTGGCGATTCTGTTCTTGGGCATAAGTGCGCTGGCCTGGGGGCAGGACTTTGTGCCCATACCACCCAGTATCGCGACGTTTAATGTGCCTCCTCTGCCCCAGGCAACCGCAGATCGACTGTCCAGGTACGCCAATACCCGGGGTGCATCTGTGGCTGGCTGGCAGGGCGATCAACTGCTGATTTACACGCGGTTTGCCAATGCCACGCAGTTGCATCGTGTGGCCAGGCCGCTGGCGTATCGTGAGCAGCTGACGTTTTTGAAAGAACCTCTGGGTGCGGTGTATCTGCCGCGTGGCGGGGCTACAGATACGGTCATGCTGAGCTGGGACGAAGGCGGTTCAGAATTTGATCAACTGTTCCTCTATGACATGAAAAGTGGCTCTGCCAGGCGTGTCAGTGATGGCCGTTCGCTTTACACCGGTGTTATCTGGGCGCCAGACAACCAGAGTTTTGTGTATGTCAGCACCAAGCGTGATGGGCGTAACTGGGACATCTATCACCAGGACCTGAACGGCAACGACAATGCATTGATGCAACCTGAAAGTGGCTATTGGTCTGTTAGAGACTGGTCAGCGGACGGTAAGCGGCTGCTGGTCAAAGATCGATTATCCGTGAACGAATCAAAGTTTTACGAGCTGGATATTGCGACAAAGAAGCTCACCCCTGTTCTTGGTCAGGATGGCGGTGTGTCTATAGAACACGCCCTCTACGATGGTCGTGGTGGCGTGTATTTCACTTCAGATCAGGGCAGTGAATTCCTGCGCCTGAAATACCTGGACCTGGCGACCGGAAATATTGAAGTTGTGAGTCGCGACATTAACTGGGACGTGGAAGGATTTGATTTGTCGCCGGATTACAGCAAACTGATGTTTGTCGTCAACGAGGCAGGGCTGTCTACTCTCAAAGTCTGGTCTCTGCCCACCCGTAAAGCCATTGCTTTACCACAGCTGCCGGCCGGCATTGTTGCTGCAGCCAGTTTTTCCCCGGACAGCAGCAGGATTGCATTGACCCTTAACAATGCCACAACGCCATCAGACGTTTTTGTGGTAGATACATCTCAACAAGACCTCACACGCTGGACCCACAGTGAACTGGGCGGTTTGGTCGCGAACAGGTTTGTTGAGCCCGAGCTGATCAGCTTTCCCAGTTTTGATGGTCTCGAAGTGCCTGCTTTTATTTACCGACCAAACACGCCAGGCCCACATCCTGTTGTCATTTCAATACATGGTGGGCCCGAGGCGCAATACAGGCCCTATTTTTCGACCACCGTGCAGTCATATGTTAACGAGATGAACGTGGCGTTGATTGCGCCAAACGTGCGGGGTTCAAAAGGATACGGTAAAAGTTATCTGAAAATGGACAACGGTAAGCTGCGCGAGAATTCTGTCAAAGACATTGGCGCGCTGCTGGATTGGATAGATAAACAGCCAGACCTGAATAACCAGCGCGTTGGGGTGGTTGGCGGATCGTATGGGGGCTATATGGTGTTGGCTTCCATGGTCAAATACGGCAAGCGACTGACGGCTGCAGTGGATTCGGTTGGTATATCTAATTTTGTCACGTTCCTGGAAAACACTCAGGCCTATCGCCAGGATATCCGCCGTGCTGAGTATGGTGATGAGCGCGATCCGGATATGCGCGCGTTTCTGCAGAGTATCTCGCCGCTCAATCACGTTGATAAAATGGTCACACCGATCATGATATCTCAGGGCGCTAACGACCCGCGTGTGCCGGCATCAGAAAGCGAACAGATGCGCCTTGCTCTGGAGGCCCAGGGAACACCGGTCTGGTATGTATTAGGTAAAAATGAAGGTCACGGTTTTGCTAAAAAAATTAATCGTGACTACGACCGGGCAGTTCGATTTGCCTTTCTAGAATCTTATCTGAGGGCTGAATGAGTAACGGAAAGCTGGGGTTGGCAGTAAACCCGATGTCAGGACGTGATGTGCGACGCCTTGCGGCGCGCGCCACAAATATGACCCATGAAGCCAAACGCGATATTGTTGCGCGGGTCGCTGCTGGCGCTGATGCTGTTGGTGTGACGGACATTTACATCACCAAAGAGCCTTTTCAGATATCTTCCATGGCGCTTGCCAACATGGGGCTCAAGGCCAACGTGCATATGGTTGAACATCCACTGGCTAATGATGCAATAGACACAGAACGCTCCATGGCCATGTTTCGTGAAGCCGGCTGCAACACATTTGTATCGTTAGGAGGAGATGGCACCAACCGGGCCATTGTTCGCGGCGCCCCGGACATCGATCTGGTGCCGCTGTCTACCGGTACAAATAATGTTTTCCCGGTGCTGGCGGAACCTACCGTCGCTGGCATTGTTGCTGGTTTGAATGCCTGCGGAAAGCTGGTGGATGCAGAGGCGAATGGTTTGAAACAGCGCGTTAAGGTACTGCATGTTAAAACGCCTCACGCTGAAGACGTGGGTCTGATTGATGCGGTTCTGTTGCGTCGGGACCATGTCGGTAACCTGTTGCCATTCGACGCTCAGCGTCTTGGGCGCATGCTGCTGACGCGCGCAGAGCCTGCGTCCATTGGTATGTCACCAATAGGCGGTTATCTCCATCCGGTTTACGCTGAAGACGACTATGGCCTCGCGGTGACCATGGACCCGGATGGGCAGCCGGTACTGGCACCCTTGTCGCCGGGATTATTCCGGGAGGTAGGGGTGACTGCTGTAGAACGGGTAGCTTTTGGCGAAGAAATCACCATGACCGGGCCAGGCGTTATTGCCCTGGATGGCGACCGCGACCACAAACTTGTTGAGGGTGAAAGCGCTACTGTGTGTATCCGTCGAGATGGTCCCTGGGTAATCGATATAGAGCGCACCATGCGCTGGGCGGTATCACAAGGTATCATGGCGCCTTCCAGTTTCATGTCATAAGAACAATCATGATCGTAAAACCTCGTATCCGCGGCTTCATCTGTACCACTGCTCACCCAACTGGCTGTAAAGCCCACGTTGATCAGCAGATAGCTTACGTAAAGGGCCAGGGCGCCGTTTCTGATGGCGAGCTGAAAAACGTTTTGGTCTTGGGTTGTTCCGGCGGCTATGGTCTGGCCAGTCGCATTGTTGCTGCTTACGGCTGCGGCGCAAATACTCTGGGCGTGTCTTATGAGCGGCTCCCGACTGATAAACGCACGGCAACCGCGGGCTGGTATAACAACATCGCCTTTGATGAAGCTGCCAGTGCAGACGGGCTCTACGCCAAGACACTGGATGGCGATGCATTTTCAGATGAAATGCGTGCCACCGTGATCGACACGATCAAAGCAGATATGGGAAAAATAGATCTGGTTGTTTACAGCCTGGCATCACCGGTACGCCAACATCCCAGGACCGGTGTATTGCATCGCTCCACCATCAAGCCGCTGGGTGAAGCCCTCGACATCAAGTCGGTGCATGTCGATAGTGGGGAAGTGGTTCAGGTGAATCTGGAGCCTGCAACGCCTGAGGAAACAGAAAATACCGTTGCCGTCATGGGCGGCGAAGACTGGGAATTCTGGATGGATGCGCTGCTCGAAGCAGACCTGTTGGCCGATGGCGCGAAAACGGTAGCGTTCACCTATATAGGGACTGAGCTGACCTGGCCCATTTACTGGGAAGGTACCCTTGGTCAGGCAAAAATCGATCTGGACCGCGCCAGCCGCGCCATCGCAAAAAAGCTGGCCAGTATTAATGGTGATGCCCGGGTTGCTGTCCTCAAGGCCATTGTCAGCCAGGCCAGCTCGGCTATACCGGTGGTGCCGTTATACGTTGCGTTGCTGTTCAAGGTGATGAAAGAACAGGGTATCCATGAAGACATCATCAGCCATATACACCGCATGTTTGCGACCCAGTTAAAAGGTGGCGAGCCGCTGCGCCTGGATGATGAAGGCCGTATCCGCATGGATAACATAGAGCTGTCGGAAGGGGTGCAGAGCGAAGTCTTGAAGCGATGGCCTGAGGTCACCACCGAAAATCTTCCCGTTCTTGGTGACCTGGAAGGTTATCAGGAAGACTTTCTGAAAATATTTGGCTTCGGTTTTGAGGGTGTGGATTACGATGCTGATGTCGATCCTACCCTGGGGCGTGAAGTCTAAAACCCACGCCAACAGCCGCGCCGGGTGCTTTTGCCCATGACATGAACCTGCCACTTTAGGCAGGTGCAAAAAATATATTTAACACCCGATCTGCAGCGCGCTGTGGCGCTCTGTCGTTATGCGATATACACCGTTTTTGGTGGCTTGATCGTTATGCAGAGCTATCGCGCGGGTAATCTTGCCATCAACTGGCTTGCCCTTTGCCTTGTTCAGGCAGTCATTGTCCAGTGGCTGCTGCAACACACGATTCACCGCGTCACGATGCAGGCGCTGTACCTGATGGAATGGTTGTGGGTTCTTATGCTTGCGCTTGCGGCAGGCCTGCCCGCAGTGGCGGTGGCATCGTTCCTTTTGGTGGTGCTGGTCTGCCATACCACGCTGTGGGGCGGGCGCTGGTGTTTGTTTGTCCTGGGTTGCGGGGTGATGAGTGCCTGGTTGTTCAAGAATCTGGTCGGCTTCAACTTCGTCAACGATACCTGGGTAGCTGCTATTGCCCTAGTGAGCGGCATTATTTTTATGCTGGTGATCTGCAGCATTGCCCACCACCAGGTTCGCCAGCAGCTGAATTACGGTTTAATGCTGAAACAGCAAAAAAATCTGTTGCTTCGCTATTTACCCAAAGAATTGCCTGCCCACCTGAATACAAAAACCTCGTTGCCGTTTCAACGGCAGTGGGTCAGTGTCCTGTTTGTCGACGTTGTTGGTTTTACGCACAGTGTTCAGGCGCTGCCCCTGGAAGATCTTTCCGATCTGCTGAACCAGTTTTTTGATGTTGTGCATGAAACCGCTGAACAGTGGGGTGGCTCGGTGACCAAATTCTTAGGGGATGGTGCTCTTTGTGTTTTTCCCTGCCTGCCTGAGCAGTGTCGAGCCAACGTTGCTCGACAGGCCCTGCGCTGTGCGCAGTTGCTGCCGGACAAATTTTCTCAGGCCGGGCCAGTTGAGTCATACAGCACAATCAAGGTGAAATTGAGTCTTGGCCTGGCCTCAGGTCACTGTTACGTAGGCCAATGGGGCGGTGCCAGGCGTGATTTCACCGTTATTGGTGCACCCGTGAACCTGGCGAATCGCCTGCAGCGCAGCGCTGCGGGCCATGGCGGCCTGTTGCTGGACACAACAACCGCCGGGCTCACCCATGAGCGCGGACTGCAGACATCGCCGGTAAAGCTCAATTTGTCTGGCTTCGGCCGCTGCGAGGTGATTTCTGCGCCACTTTTCCGGTTCGACAAGTAGTTGGTTGCGCAGCCCAGCTTTGCTAAGGTTCGGCCGCCGTAAATCATTGAAGTCTCATGGAAAAAGTATTTTTGTCTGCCTGTCGGGGTGAGCCGACGCCTCACACACCCATCTGGTTGAATCGCCAGGCTGGCCGTTATATGCCGGAGTATCATCAGGTGAAAGGGGATACGCCCAGTCTCGACTTTTTCAAAAATCCTGAGAAAGCCGCTCAAGCCACGTTGGATGCACAGCGTATCCTGGGTGTTGATGCAGCCATCATGTTTGCTGATCTGCTGCCCATCATGGAACCTATGGGCTTGCGCCTGGATTACGTACCTGGAGCGGGTCCTGTTTTCGATAATCCGATACGCAGTGAAATAGATGTGCAGTCTTTAATTAACGCTCCCGCAGAAGAGGCAACACCTTACATAGCGCAAACGGTAAAAAATATCCTGCAGGACCTGCCTGCCGATATCGCGCTGATTGGTTTTGCCGGTGCGCCCTTCACCCTGGCTTCTTACGCCATTGAAGGCAAAGGTTCACGCAACTATGTGTTTGTGAAAAAAATGATGTATGAACAGCCATTGCTGTGGCATCAGCTGCTCGACAAGCTGGTGCAGCAACTGGTCAGCTATCTGCATCTGCAGATTGAAGCAGGTGTAGAAGCCGTGCAGATCTTTGATACCTGGGTTGGCAGCCTGTCGGTTTCAGACTTCCGGGTATATGTTCTTCCCCATTTACAGAAGATGCTGGCGCAGCTGAAAGGTCGGGTGCCGGTGATTTACTTTGGCACGGGTAACCACCATCTGTTACCTGAAATAGCACCATTAGGATTTGATGTGCTGGCTTTCGACTGGCGCACACCGCTGGCGCCAACCTGGGATGCACTGGGCATTCCAGCGGTACAGGGTAATCTCGACCCGATCGTGCTGTGTGCCGACCGGGCTACGGTGGCCAAACAAAGCGAGCAGTTATTAAAAAGCGTCGCAAACCGCCCCGGCCATATCTTTAATCTGGGCCACGGCATCATTCCCGAAACGCCGGTAGACAATGTGAAGTTCCTGGTTGATTTTGTGCACGAACAAACCGCGCGCTGATAGAAGTCTACAGCTGGAAGTCTGCCGGGGGCTGGTACTGCCGCGGCAGTCTGCCCTGATCGTTGCGATCAGGGATCAATAATCCGCCGCGCTTCAGCGCATCAAAAAGACTGGGTTCAAAGCCAACCGGCCAGCCGAACTCGGCGTTAGACCAGCACTGGGTGCAGACGGTGATGTTATAAGCGGGCACAGCGACAGCCTTTGGTGCCGCCAGGCACAGATAACATAAATCAGGCATTTGTGAGCTAGCTGGTTTTTTTACGCCGCCACACATACCAGGCCGCAACAGCAATGACCGCAACAGGTATCAGGTGTAAGGGTTCTGTCAGATAGTGCATCAGCGAATGTGCGTGACTGCTGCCATGTCCATCATGGGCAAAAGCTGAGACGGGTAGCAAAGCGGTCAGAGTAAGGGCAATTTTTATTTTCATGATGTAACTCAATTTAATCAGGGTCTGAATATAGCAACCAGCGGTGAAGCTATTCAATCGTTATACATAAGTAAGCACGTTTAGAAAACTTTCCGGTCAGTCTGGCGCCCCAATCCGCAATTTTCATTTGCCACCCATATTTGCGGTTCAGCGCGTGTAATGCCTGCCTCGTACGCTCCGGGTCTGTGACTTCGATGGTGGAGCAACTAAACCACGGCCCCAGTACTTTGCCACGCACATCGCAAACGCAGATTTCTGATCTTGCGCTGTTGCGAATACGTTTTACTTTGCCAGCAGCGCCGGCGCTGAAGACATACAGCTTCTCCCCTTCGGGTGCGCACCAGACAGGGGTATCAACAGGCGCGCCACTTTTACGAAACGTTCGTAAACTGACATAGGGTGCTTTTGCGCAAGATGAAAATGCATCCTGGCTTGCGGTCATGCCGGCAATCCATTCACCACCACAACATTGCCGTCAGAAGCTGCTTTGCGATGTGTCAGAATCGCCTGATATCCATCACTGTTATACCAGCGCTGCAGCTCGTCGGCGTCGGAAAACTCCACGATGACAGTGCGCGTGAAGGTCCATTGGCCTTCCAGCACTAAGGGGCTTTCATCTACAGAAAGAACTCTGGCGTCATAGTTTTCCAGCACTGCCATGAAACCGCTTTCATAGTTGGCATAGGTTGAGCGGTCATGGATGTTAAGAGTTGCAATGGCGTAGACGGTCATCTTGAAATTTCCTTATTTACTGGTGATCAGTCGAGTTCCGGGTCAGCGTCGAGAGTCTTGTCTACAAACAGCGGAGTGATGTGTAGCGCGCTTGCAATCTCGTAGAGCGTATTGCGCTCTTCTTTGGTGGTCCGGCCGTCAGCTTTTGACATGATGCACAAGTCTCTCACCACCTGCATCCGCTGCGGGATCGAGGTGGACTCGTTGACCTGTTCAATGCGTGCGGCCACTTCGGCTTTGAGGGCTTCGGTATTCAGGCGCTCGGAAAAAGCCGCCTTACCAAAAAATTCTTCAAAGACTTTTACTTCAGCTTCTGAAATGCCCTGGCTGGCATCTGCAACGGCGATGGCAGCTGCAAACAATAATCTGCGCAGCGCTTCGGCGGTGTCGGTTTTGCCTTTAAGATAGCTGGGTTCCATGAGACTCATGAGGCTCTCAACACCCATGTCGAGCTCATTAATATCCATGCTTCCGCCATCGGCTAAGATGGACTCGTGGAAAAGCTTCAGCGCTTTTACCCGTAACGGACTGAACGGGTGAGTGAGAAACCAGTCTTCCATCGGTGCACCCTGGCCGGGCTGAGCTTCTTCCAGCTGCATTTCGTCTACTTGAGCGAGGAAATCCGCCAGGGAAAATTCTGCATATCGTCCACTTAATCCACTCGCCAGCTTGAACAGCGCATGCGCTACCGATTCGAGATCGTTGGCACAATGCGCCCCGGCCCGATCTGCGGAAATTTCTGCGTAACGTGACCAGCTGGTTAATTCAAGTGCCAGCCTTGGGCTGGGTCTGTTCTGGCCGCGCATAATGTAGCCGATGGGAATGTCGTGATGATGGAACAGATGGTGGCCCAGTTCATGGCCCATAACAAAACGAATTTCGGATTCACTGAAAGCTTCCAGAATAGAAGAACTGAACATGATAAACAGACGGCCAGCTTCCGGTTTTACACAGGCGGCGTTGTAGCTCGCGCTGGGGAATACATAAAGCTCTAACGGAATGTCCAGAGATAATTTCTCCCGGCACTCGTCTGCAGTAGCGTGCAACGTCTTTGCCATGGCGGAACTCAGTCGCACAGAGGTGGAGAGCAGATGACGACGTACACCAAGGTTACCTTTCTCGGTCTGTTTGGCAATCTGTTCGTTCACGCGCATTACATCTGAGTCTTTTAGCAGCGTGTTAAACAGCTCAACGTCGTGCTGGCTCCTGAGTGTCTGTGGATCCATATTCAGTCCTGCGTTATTAGGCTCGTTTATATACTGAGCGGATATCTACACAAGGTAAACCCTGAGTGTTATGGCAACCGGGCCAGCATCGCTACTCTGTTGATATAACCGTCTGTGTCTTCCTGTTGGAGTATCTTTGTTAAGTCCGGGGTGAGTTGCGCTTCGGTCAGTGTTACAAAGCCGCAGCGTTCGTAGAATGGTCCGTTCCACGGGATATGACTGAACGTCGTGAGGGTGACGCCTGGTAACCCGCTGTCCCGGGCGGATGTTTTTGTTGCCTCAATCAACCCGCGGCCAATGCCTCGCCTGCCAAAATCAGGGTGCACCGACATCTCATGCAGGTGCAGGTATTCACCCAGCAGATTACACAGTGCAAATCCAACAACGCTGCCGTCGACTTCGGCTACCTGCAGATGTCGAGCCTCAACGGCCGTTTCAAATACGCTTATGTCAATAACATGACCCGGTTCCGGTAGCAGTCCAGCTGGAAACAGCGTTTCTGCAGCGCGCTCGATCGGCGCCAGGTGTTCGACATCCTGCAGCTGCGCAGCTCTTATGAGAATTGGCATGCTGAAAAAAGGTGTTGTTTAGGACCGTCGTAGGATGTGTACAAGGCATGGTGTGCATGTAGCGACATCGTACCGGTGCGATGGTAGTACTCTTTTACCCAGCTCAGAAGGAACTCCAGGTTCTTATCCTGTTCCGCTTTGCTGGTGTACTTATGCGGCTCCCACGGCCTGTTTTTACAATGCTCGATACAAGCAGCTTCACCCGGATCAAGAAAAACCAGTTCGATTGAGCCGTCTAGTATTGGCCCGATCAGGTGTTCGTAACAGCCTTCAATGATCCACGCTGGGTGTTTGTTGAAGAAATCTTGCAGGCAAGCCACGGCAGTTTCTGTCGATGCCAGTTCAGTGGGATTGTCGGTGCGCCAGGCGATGGTATCCAGGTCGAGCACTTCCAATTCAAGCTGTGCCGCAATCTGCTGTGCCAGTGTAGATTTGCCTGATCCCGAATTCCCGATGATTGCTATTCGACGATTCTTCATACAGCTTAGCGACTGCCTGACATTGCACCCATAAACGTCTGTAGATCGAAATAGTCGCGCCACTCCTTGATCTTACCATCCTGCATTTCAAACACGCCCAAACACGGCAAATCGACATTCCCCGCGGTGGTTTCTGTGCGGTCTAGACGTTCACAGAAAACGACATCCCCCGCAGCAGCGATGTGAATGATATCCCACTGGGTTTTGGTCCAATTGGCAGTGAAACCTTTGATAAAAGCCAGCACAGCATCACGTCCGCGCACAGGCTGTGTAGGTATGTTGTAATAACAACCATCTTCCGCGAAATAGCTGGCAAGCTCTTCTGCATCCAGCCGCGACCAGGCCGCCACGAACTTGGTGATGGTTTCAATATTGGTTGATTCTGAGTCCGGCATTGTTTGTGTCTCTTTGTTTGTGAATTGTCGACTTACACTTTGTCAGGGCGCGCGCGAAGCAAGCGCCACAACGACAGTATAAACAGACTGGGATAGATCCAGACGGTTTTTGAAATCCAGCTGGCAGATTGATTAGGCCCGTAAATTGAATCAACAACAATAAAGCCCACAGCGATGTCGAGCGCAAACATGATGGGCAGTATCTGCAGGATCCGCAGTGCCGCTCGAAAACGAGTGGCGCTGGTTCTGCGTAAATAGGCAGATAGGAATAGCCACAGCGCAGCTACCACGGCGAGGTGGATCAGGTTTGAGATGTGCATCAGATCAGCACTCCGCGTTGTGCCCTTCGCCAAACCAGCGGTATTCAACATCAGGTACGTTTTCGGGTGCGGGACTCATTCCCAGCTTGTGTACTGCAAAGTGTGCGTGTTCGTAAAACACACGTGCTGCCTGATTGGCTTGATGAGTGTGCAAGCTGAGATAAGCTGGATGTTGTGCTTTCGCGTGATTCAGCAACCTCGAGCCGATACCCTTTCCCTGATGCCCTGGATCTACATAGAGCCGATCAATGTAGCTGTCCTGCAGTGCGATAAAGCCGCAGACTTGTGCATTCTGCTCAAAGACCCATATTTCGTCTGGCCCCGCAATAACCTCTGCAAAAACCTGTTCAGCTCTGGCAGGTGTGAGTGCCTGAAAGTCCGGCAGATAAGGATAGGCTTTGATACCGGCGTTGAACCATACTTGTGCCGTTGGATGTAAGTCGGCAGCCTGGTAAGGGCGAATCACTTTGTTTGAGGGGAAAACAGCTTGAAGCCAAGCGAGTGACTGTAGAATTCAATCGAACTGTCTACGTCATTGGCGATGTATCTGAGTTGAATCATGGTTGGCCAAGCTTTTAACGCGATGTATAGACTAATCCAAGAACTGGAGAACTAAAATGAAATTTGCATTTATTGCCCGGTCTGGCGAACAGATGCTACCTCTTGAGGTTGAACTGGCCTATCGACCGGGCAAGCAAACGCAACGTGCGCGCAGGGTCGCGGTTGGGGAACTGCTGGCGCTTTTGGAAGCTGAGCAGGCAGAAGTAGACGCGTCCGGACATGATTCGGTTAAAGTCACCCTGCCTAATGCGGTTTGGATCATTGCTGAAGGAAGCGGAGTGGCAGCGTCGCGCGGTAAGATCTAGAGGCTCATGTTCTCCTGATGATCTGAACGTCTATCAACAAGCTTGATGGCGAGCCAGGACATCGGCACATACGCCAGCACCAGGTCAGCAACAATAAACCACACAGGTGCAGGAATCAGGTTGGCTGCAACTACGCCCCCTGCCAGAAAAAACAAACCAACGCCCCAGGCGGCTTGCCTGCGATACAGGCGGGTTATCAGATAGGTCGTTAGAACACCAGCAAAAGTGCCAAAGGCGTGTGCGAGGAAGGGGAACAGAAAGTGTTTTGCAGACAACAATGACATGCCGGTCTGCATGCCTTGAGTGGTGCTCATATCGACGCCAGGCGGCGCGGCAATAGTCGACGGCCCGAGCAGAATCAAACCCATGTTCACGGCGCTGCCAATAACAATGCCGATAACCACGGCGATCAGAAGTCTGACTATATCCATGTTACCTCTCTCCAGTGGTTTCAATTACGAGTCTAATTAGCCTAACAATATCCTCTATGTCGAATTCATCTGCAAACCGTGGTTCGATGAAAATAGACCTGGTCGATCTGTCAGGACAATTTTTCGAGTCGGAGTAGTGCTCCAGGTGTTCCCTTCTTACCAGTTGGCGCACCGCTCAAAAAGGATCAAGCCACTGCTAGTGGAAAATCGCGCTGGAGTTTTGACAAGCTATTCACAGTGGATCTGTTGAACTGTACCGCCTGTTAAACCAGAACTATTTGCATAAAGACCCAACTTTTAAACCCAGGATCAAACGATGCCGTTATTCAAGCGTGACCCCAGGAAAAAGCTCCAGAAAGCCTATGAGCAGAAGATGGAAACCGCCATGCACGCTATGCGTCGCGGAGACGTCAGGCAGAATGCGATATTGGTGGCGGAAGCTGAGCAGATTAAAGCAGAGTTAGATAAGGTAGGGTAACTACGTTAGGGTCGAATGGTGATCCTGGTACCGTCTTTCACAAGTTGCCAGATCTCATCCATGTGGTCGTTGTTGTTCACTGCAATACATCCATCTGTCCAGTTTCGACCACGAAATGTTCTCGCTAAGCGGTTAACCCCGTTAGGCAGACCATGGATGAAGATGTCGCCGCCCGGACTGTGATTGTTCTTTTCCGCACGCATCTGATCCTGGTCATTTGGGTAGGAGATGCGAATCGATTTGTAAAAACGGCTCTCTGGATTCCGCCAGTCCAGGACGTATTGTCCCTCGGGTGTCCTTTCGTCCCCTTCGCGTTGTTTATGCCCAACAGGCTGTTCTCCCAGAGATATGGGATAAGATTTCACAACGTTGCTGCCTGACATCAGCAGAAGTTGCCGTTCGCTCTTTTTGACCAGTACATGATCGATTTCGTCGGCGTGAGCGCCAGCCACGGCAATGATAAACATGAAAGTTAAGAAGCGTTTCATCGGGCGTTAAACCTCGATTGTGTCGTTAAAGATCATAGTAAAAAGCTTCGTCAAAACGAAATATGCCACGTGGCGGCGTTGGAGTGAATGCTTTTACCATGAAGTATAGTTCTGATTCGTTTGCTGGAACGTTATCCGGCGCAAGTTTGAAGCCAAACCGCTGGTAGTAGTCGGGGTTGCCTGTGAGGATGCAACCAGGTGCGCCCTGCTTTTCGATTATCTCCAGGCCCTTGTTGATCAATGCTGAGCCAATTCCGCTACGTTGATGGTTCGGGGTCACGGAAACCGGTCCAAGGGCGAGCCATGGATCGTGACTGTCGGAAAGTAAAGCGTTGGAAAATGCAATATGCCCAACCACTTCAGCATCCATGATTGCAACCAGAGAAAGCACTAAACGCCCTGACGCGCGCAGGCGGTCAATAACATCCTGTTCGTCTCCATCTGCGTAGGGCATACCGTGAAATGCGCGTTTCGTTAATTCATGGATGTCTGCTGAATCTTCCAGTATCTCGCGTCTTATGCTGTAAGTGCTGTTGGTCATTTATTGAAGCCTGCGCTGTTTGTTTTCGTTCATTTCGACATCTCATGGATAATCATTTAAAGGAGACCGCAAGCAAAATTGATGCGCCGATCAGGCAATAAATAGTCCCCCTAATTCGATTCAAAGAGCGGCGCCGACCACTTGATTTAGCGCTTAAAAAGAAGAACAGACCAGTTCCGATTATCGCGACGCCGAGCGCCGTCCACGACACCATTAAGTTGTCTCTCAGCCACAGGGATACAGCCTCTGGCTGGAAAATGAGAAAGTAGATAAAAATTGTTGCCAGGCTGAGAAAGACAATGACAATCCACCATTTTGCGTTTGCGTTCGTTTGCTCGTCAGTCATTGATCAGATTCTGCAACAGACAGTTTCAATCGCTCTCAAAAGAACCCTGGCCACTGGTGGCCAGACGCAGTGTGCCGTCTGGACAAAAGTATACGAATTCCGTTTCCTGTTCTACTGCAAGCTGGCATGTGCGACTGGCTACTTCGTGGTCTCCGGGTTCAAATTTGAAGGTCAGGCGAAACCTATTGTTATCCAGATTGTGGGTTTCAGAAATATCATAAGCTGAGCGGGGAATTATTTTCGGAATCCACCCCGCGGCCATGGTTTGGCTGGCTGCCATTTCCGAGTAGTCGGCAAATGTGTTTGTTGGATTCTCGAATCTGTTAAGGACAAACAGTGCAAGTAACGTGCAGACAGTTAGGATGCTTGCTGTGCCCAGCACTTTGATGGTTATCACTTGCACTGTGTGGCGCCGTAAAGATGAAAGCCCGCGCGTGCCCCTAGATGATGTGGGTTAAACCTGATCACCATGTTGGGCAACGCAGCTATTGTTAAAGCGTTGATGGATCACGTGGGAGCAGAAAGCGATCTCCGGGCAAAGGTTCTGCCAGGCCGATGATTAACGTCACCGGTCCGTTGATCTCGCCTTCTGCATGGAGCGTTCTTGCCGGTATCATGAACTTGTCGCCAGGCACCATATCCAGCCTCTGTCCTTCAGCATTGTGAAGGTGGAAATTTCCGGAGACGACCCAGCCATGCACGTCCTCACTGTGCCAGTGTGGGTCTGCTGCAGTTGCGTGGTCCGTTGTATAGGTGGTTGGCCACAGTTCGCGAGACTTCACATCGTCCAGCGCGCCGGTTAAACCCTCGAAACAGCTTTTCTGAATTTGCACGGCCATGGACTATTTTGCCTTGTTTAGTTCTAAGCACCCTAGCAGTTTTGAGCAAGCCCAACCATCAGCTGCAAATTTTACCCGCCGGAATGACCTTCTCAATTTCTGAGTTACATTGGCACCCTTAAGAGTAGTGCCAGGGCCGCACACGCACCTATATAGGCTATATGAATGGTTGCTCGGATGCCCCATCGCAGGCTGGACATATCCATTTTTAGAGAACGACTTATAACAAGCCCCACAGCCATAAAGAAAAACCAGGGCGTACATATGAAAATAAGTTGCTGCTTGACGGCTGTAGCGGCGAGGTCATGAACACCGCCACTGACGCAAAACGTAATTATCGTGGCGCTGGCTATGGGTAAACCCAGTGAACGTAATGGACGATAAACATACCTGCCAAGATAGTAGCCAAAAATCGGATTCCAGAACTGCCAGAAAACAGTGAATGATTTCGCGCCAAGCGAGCGTCGCAGCATCTCTCTCAATGCGCCAGAACCACCTAGAGCAACGCCATTCCTGCGACGAACATACTCACGCAGTGAGGGGCTAGGGTTACTCATTTGTAAAGATTACCCATCGTGAAATGCTTTGCCCGAAAGTGATCGTGTGCTGCCTGAACTTATTATCGATCGCCAGCGGTCCACCTATCTAACCGCGCGCGAGCCTCAGCTGGGTCGAAACCACTTTCCCCGTCCTTATTTACCGGCGCAGTTAATTCAACAACATAACCATTGGGATCGCGGAAATAGATTGAGTGGATGAAGCCGTGATCGCTGGGTCCGCGAACCTCGAATCCCTGGTCTTTGCCTTTCTGCAACATTCGCTCAAGAGTTGGATACGGTACTTCCAACGCAATGTGCAGGTCGAAGTCATGTTGTTTCTTGAACTCAAAAGGTTGGTCCGGGGCTTCGAAGAAAGCAATGCACCCGCCGTTAGACATCTGATAGAAGCTATGCAGAACGTTAGCGGCGCGTCCCGTCGCTGTGGTGTTGATAGGAAATGCTTCAACCAGCGGCAACTCTAAAAATTCCTCGTAGAACTGCCTGGTCTCTTCGCTGTTTCGGCAACGATATGCGGCGTGATGTAACCCGATAATTTCAGTGGTCATGGCACAGTCCGATAGCTATTTACGGCGATTATACCGATCGTTGCCAAGTTGGTAATGAGAAAGGGATCTATAAGGAATGCCAATATTTTTCAACAACACGTCGGGCGACATTGCTTTCAAGTCACCTCAAATCCTTTGCAGTTTAAGGCTGTGGTGAACGCTTTGATTGCGTCTAAGGGTATGTCTACCCCACCAACACGGGAGACATTGCGCCCGTCAGTCGTTTTGACTTGGTCTTTAAACAGTCCTACGCTGCCGCTGGAAGTGATATTGCATTCACTGAGCGCCAAAGTGAGCAGAGCCTCTTCTTTACTATCTGTATATACCTCATCTATGAGCTTGAATCTGGCGAAGCGGATGCCATTGATTTTTCTCAGCTCGGACTTAACTCGAATGCCCAATAGTTTCTCCTGAGGAACGAACTTCCAGACCTTTAGACCGTTAGCCCAATAAGGCGTCAGGAGGTTGTTGCAATTGCATCAGGGCGCACCTTCAAACTCAGGGAGGCCGTCTCCCATTTTTACCCAGGGTTGCCTGGCTGCTGTGTATATGTGCATTTCGGGTTGCACCCAACTGGCATCATCCAGGCTGCCAACTTTCAGGAAAACATATCCCTGGTCGGCCTCTGAATCCAGATATATGCCCGATCCACAAGCTGCGCAAAACCATCGTGTGACTGGCTTCCCCGAATCCCCCGTGACCACGTAAGAGCTCAGGGATCCTTGTATTTCGAATCCATCGTCTGCAACCATGAGTTCCATCGAATACGGGCTACCTGTTGTACGTTGGCAATCGCTGCAATGGCAAAAAAATGTTAGTTCTGGCTCGCTTGTGCAGTGGTAACGAACCGCGCCACAATGGCACCCGCCTTTGTATTCCATAAGATCTGAATCCTTTTTTTAAAGACGCCTAACACCAGGTAATGAGTAAGTCGCCTGCTCTAACAACTCGTTAGGTGTCGGAGCTAAGTACTGATTTCTTGAGTTCGCGCAGCATCGCATTATCAATTCCGCCGAGTTTGGGTATTTCATGAATCGGTACCCAGTATAGTTCAAACTCGATTGGTTCGGCCCTATCCGAGGGGTCGGTTTCGAAGTGACGCCACGAAGAAGGTGTTGGTTCGTTTGTCTTTAGATGAAAGAACCAGGCAGTAATCACCTCATCTCGCCCAATATCTGTAAGGTCTCTTTCAAATGATCCCAAGAAACTCACGACTTCAAGAGATTTAAGGCCAGTTTCTTCTTGAGCTTCCCGTATTGCCGCGGCTTCGGGCGTTTCATTCTCTTCGATTGTTCCACCAGGGATTTGAGGGTCCAAATATCGATGATCCACATGGTCTAGAACGAGCAACTCATGCGCTCTAGTTATATAGGTGAATACACGATGACGCATCAACTCAGTTTAGACGCCTAGCTCCATGTTGAGCTGCGAGTAGGACGTCAGCTCCAACAACTCGTTAGGAGTCATTCTTGTACATCGTTCTTCGTTTGGTCTCCAGTAGAGATGATGTCAACGCTACTTTCAAGACTCTGTGAAGTGGCCAATTTGTGCACGGCTCTCTGCAAAGATATCGCAACTGGCTCGTTAAGGTCTTCAAGAAGTTGCGCATTAATCGTCTCCGACTCAGCGACTCGTTAGGCGTCATCTGTTGCGCCTGTAAACATTGGTGTTTTGTCTGGGTTTAACATGGATGTTTCTACCAGCTCTCCATATTTTTCTGTGTGCATACCTTTGCGAAGTTGCCAATACATGGGATAGATAGACGCATTGACTCCGCGCAGGAGTAGTCGCTCATAGCCATGCCAGGAAGTGGATTCCATGCGACCGGCGAGGTATTGCATGTAGGCGTTTTCCAGAATGCGATTGATGTTGCCCATAACTAAAATTATGCGTGATCGTTCATCTTCAGTGAGGTCATGTGGATTTCCATCGACCGCAATACGCCAGAGTCTGGAAAGCTCGGCGTCCCCCGTAATGTGTTGTAGAAACGTGTTGTACTCGTGTGAAATGTCTGCAGTTGCAGCCAGACGATTTTCCTGAGTATTGGATCTAATCTGGATAGCCAAATAGATTAGAGTTGCGATTACGCCTAACGCCCCTACTGATTCTGCTATTGCTCCTATAGCCTCCCAATTCACGAAATTTTCTCCTTGACGCCTAACACCGTGTTGAGGGGCTGCCGTATATTGGGTGCGGATTTTGCGGAAGCGCAGCGTGCAAAACACGTGCGCAATAGGCCGTCAGCTCCAACAATTGGTTAGGGGGCGACTGAATGCCCATTGCTATGCCGTAACGAGAGGCTGAATTTGTATGTCGCCAATTGACTGTTGCGCTTGCCACAAATCATATTGGAGTTGTTGATTAAGCCAGCTTTCAGCGCTGGTGTTGAATGCTTTGCCAAGACGAATCGCCATTTCAGGGCTGATACCGGCTCTGCCGTTTAAAATGGCTGAAAGTGTTTTGCGACTTACGCCCAATGCTTCGGCCGTTTTCGTCACGGTTAATTCAAGAGGCTCAATACAAAGAGCTTTCAGCACTTCTCCTGGATGAGGTGGGTTATGCATGTTCAATGGTAATCCTCTAAATTTACGTCGTAAGCATCGGGGTTTTCGAATCTGAAGGTGATCCTCCAATTTCCCGAAACACGAACGGACCATGTTCCTTTTCTATTTCCTGTAAGTTCATGGAGAAACAATCCTGGTAGATTCATATCCTGAGGACTTACCGATGCATTTAGTCTTGCAAGAATCAGCTGGATCTTAGAAACGTGGTCCGCCGAAATACCTTTTGTAGAGCCTGTTTCGAAAAAGCGTTTCAGTGCGCGATGCCTGAAGCTTGCTATCATGGCTAAAATGTAACCTATAACGTTACACGTTGCAATGAGAATTTCAGGAAATAGAGATCTAGTCGCCTAACACCATGTTGAGTGACGGGTAGGCCGTCAGCTCCAACAACTCGTTAGGGGGCGCTGTGAGTATCCCAATGCAAATCTGGCTTTCGATTGTTTGCAACGCAATCGCGAAGGTACAGGTTGATAAGGGATTGATTAGGTATGCCGGTTTCTTCGGACAACGTTTTGAAATATTCAATGACATCATCACCCATACGAATCGTAACCTGCCGCTTAAGTTTTGAGGAATAGGGGTTTTTTTGGCTCTTCATTTTTGCTAAATCGTATTCCTTTTTCATACTTCGGGACCGCTATAAAATTCTGGTTCAGTGCGTGTTGCGGGTCTCGCCGATATAATTCGGATGATGTCTTCCTCGCGAACACAATGTACGACTATCAAAAGCCTAATTTGATTGCTAAGACCGAGCATCAGGGATCGCTCCTCTCCGTCGGAGTGCTCTTCATCAAAGAACTGAATCGCAAACTCGTCGTAGAAAATAGACTGTGCTTCTTCGAATGAAATGCCATGCTTTCACCGATTTTGCGTTTAGCAAAACGCGTGACCTCTTTGGCAACCCTGTTCAACAACTTGTTAGGCGTCATCGGACCTATCTTCAGGCTCATTTTTGGAACGACGGTATCTCTCAGCTTGAACGATAACCTCACTGAACATCGGTCTATGGATCATGGCAGGGTGATTTCGTTTAAGATACCGGTAGGTCTCAACACTTGGGGAGTCACGCCCAAGCATAGTGTTGAACTGAAGTTTGGAATCCTCATAGAAATCGTCGCTGATCTGGCCGTTCTCATGACCTATCTCAATCGCCAAGAAACACTGAACAATTCGGGAGATCATGAACCGGGCTCGCGTGTACTCCTCAGTCGACAACTCATCGCCATGATGGAGCCTAAGCCAAGCCGAAAAATTCTCTGGAACGTTGGTAATCGAATCTGACACACGAGCCTGTTCGGAGGCCACCAGGTGAAACGTCTGTGCTTTTGACTGTTTGTTGCTTGCTCGAATCTGAAGGCCCAGGTAAAGCAGCGAGGCAATAACAGCAATCGCACCCAATAACTCAGCGACTGCACCCAACGCATCCCAGCTCATGACAACTCCTTTGTGACGCCTAACACCATGTTAACTGGTTGACGAAGATGGCGCGGGTTTTGCGGAAGCGCAGCGCGCAAAACGCGTGCCCAATAGGCCGTCAGCTCCAACAACTCGTTAGGCGTCAACTCAGCTGGCCTTCTTTAGTTCTTCGCGAATGATTTTGCGAAGTCTTTTTTCTAGATCTAAGTTGTCGGTTTCGATGTGATGGCGAAGTGCATTGTTGATAAGTGATTGGTAATTGCCGCCACCAGCTTCTAGCACCTGATTCTTGAAGTATTGGATAATGTCAGCATCCAATCGGATAGTTATGCGCACTTTACTTGGATCAGGCGAGATGATCGGACCACGCTTGCCTTTGGAAAAATCGTTACTCATGAAAACCACCTTCGAAGTATGCGCGTTCTTCGGCTTTTTCAGCCTTCCGAGCGCTAATGATGCGGATAGTGTCTTCGTCTTGCTCTGCATGCACTACGAATAGAATTTTCAGACTGGGGCCCATTGCTAAGGTTTTGAAGCGAAGCTGCCCATGCTCAGTATCAGGGATAGTTAGAGCATTTTCGTCTTCTAGGGCTACGGCTGCGTCCGCAAAATCTACTCCATGTTTGGACAGATTTGTACGTGCCTTAGCTGGGTCCCATGTCACATTCATGGGGAAGAGTGTATGCACATACGGTGTACATGTCTATGCGTGGAAGAGTGTTTCTGTGACGCCTAACACCGTGTTGAGCTGCGGTCGTACATGAGCCGGCGGAGTTTGCAGCGACCGTAGGCAGTGATATGCAAGCGGAGTGGCGAATAGGCCGTCAGCTCCAACAACTGGTTAGACGTCATCTACAACTCACTCGAATAAAACCTTTACCGTTCATCGGTAGCCCTCGCGATTCGATTGACCTCTGCAACGAATACCGGCCCGAATGTGCGATCGGAATTGGTGCGCCACCATTCCTGGACATGATGCGATCCCATGAGATGTGATATCTGCCCTTCGATGTGGCGAATTACCTGTTTCGAACCGCCGACCTCGTCAAGTGCAGCGACGTTCGTGAGATAGAGCTTATTTTCTTGATCGAACAGATACATGTTCAGGTAACTTTCGAAACGAGCTAGCTCCAATTCGGACAGGTCGCCATTGGCTAGACCCTTTTTCCATATCAAGGCGAGTTGATCATCTTGAGCGAGTATCCCCTGCAGATTCATGACCCCATCGATGTTCGCTCGATACACACTTGATTCATGCATCAGAGTGGTTTGTTCGAGAACGCGGGTGTTTTGTCTTGTTTGAAAGGCAAGATAAAGGAGTGTCAACATTACTCCAATTGCGCCGGCTGCTTCTGCAATTGCTCCAAGTGCGTCCCAGTTCATGATGATCTCTCGATGACGCCTAACGCCATGTTAACTGGTTGACGAAGATGGCGCGGGTTCTGCGTTCAGCAAAACGCGTGACCTCTTTGGCAATCCAGTTCAACAATTCGTTAGGCGTCGACATGATATACACCGATTGGTAAACCGCCTTCAATGAGAGTAACTACCTTTGGTACTAAGGGAACCAGATCAAGCAATCTTGTACGATGAGCTCGCATAATCACTACAGAGGTCGGAAGGTTTGCTTGATTCTGTTGATACTCGATGCCTTTGTCTGCAGTTATTAGTGCGACAAATCCTTGGTCTGCTGCGATTCGAAGCAGCATGCCGTTCTTCGTGCCAGCCCATCCCATTAGCTGCACCGTTGTTACTTCGAAATGATCAGGAAAGCTCGCGACAAGTTTTCTTGGAATGGATTCGTCAAGCAGCAGCTTCATCGTTGATAACAGGTAGTTTTGCGATGATTAGTTCCAAAAATGCATGTGCTTGTTCTCTGGTAACCGTAGGGTAGTCATCTAGGAAATCGTCAATCCGATCTCCCGCTTCGAAGTGCTCTAAAAGGATTCGCACGGGTACTCGAGTGCCCGCAAATACTAGCGTGCCGCCTAGAATTTCCGGATCTCTGTTGATGATTGAGTGAGTCATAATTTAAGTTTACTCTGGATTCTTGGAGAAGCCCATCCTCGACGCCTAACACCATGTTAACTGGCTGACGGAAGTGGACCGTGTTTTTGCGAACGCAAAAACCGGGACACTTTTGGCAGTGCAGGTCAACAGCTCGTTAGGCGTCAGCTGCATTTACCCTCCAGAAATACAATCGAGACGCCAGAATAGGTGGCAGCTTCTAGATAAGAATGATTAGTGGCTGGAGGAGCGAAAACGTATAGCCTCGATTTACGTAAAGATCCAGAAGGTACTATGTCCGAATATGAGCTAAACGCTAGTAGATGCGATAACCAGTAGTTTTTTCCATCTCGATCATCTACGACGATGGGCGCTCGCGCGTTCGTAAGGGTTTCAACGAACATAGAAATTGATTCTTCTATGGAAAGGGTGACGTCCGACCTTAAAAGCGCTGGCTGACTATTCGGTAGTTTTCGGTCTAGGACTTCAAAGGCGTCCGAAACTCTCGCTGAAAGATCGCATGGAGATTGGCTGCCAGAAGCAGATCAAGAAATTACAATGACTACCAGCGCTGAAAGTGTCCGCATGACGCCTAACACCGTGTTGAGTGGCTGCCGTACATTTGGCAGGGCTTTTGCGGTGAGCGTAGCGAATTGCAAAAGGCATGACGAATAGGCTGTCCGCTCCAACTACTCGTTAGGGGGCGACTGGAGATAAGCGTGGCTCGATTCATAATGAGCAGCATATTCTTAGCAGTGCTGCACTTCAAATGTGAACCTAAGCCCTCTTTTACTTGTCATTGGACTCCTGTTGAGGATCCTTTTGGTTGAGATACCAGTTCTCGATAAACCAAATGAGGAACAAGGCTGAGAATGCCCCGATAGGAACAGCAACTAGTAGTGAAGTGGCAGTAGAAAGCGAAAGGTCACTTTTTGTTGGCGAATACCTGTCCCACATTGCAAGGGCGCCAGAATCTAAGACCCAGAAAACCAACCAAATGGATAGGAAGTAGATCGAGGCTCGCGCAAGTATGTGAAGACGACGCGGACTCTGATTTATAGACACTTGGTTGCTCGCAATACGCCGCCTAACACCATGTTGAGGGGCTGCCGTACATTTGGCAGGGCTTTTGCGGTGAACGAAGTGAATTGCAAAAGGCGTGACGAATAGGCAGTCCGCTACAACGGCTAGTTAGGGGGCAGCTGAGTTTCTCAAGAGGGCGGTCTGAAAATAATTGATTACTCATGTGCGAGCCACTCTTCTTGTTTCGTCGATACGGTAACTCTCCTGCTCCTGATTTGAGGTGGCTGACTAAGATGGTAGATCACTTCGAAGGGGTAGTGGTTCTTTTATTTTGGAAGCACTCGCTATTCCGATTGAATAGCATGCGCCAGCATAAGGGATGGTCCACGAAAGAATGGTGAGCAACATTTTCTTGTGAATAGGCAAAGTTTCACTGTCCACGATTTTTGATGTCGCGAGAAATGACAGCACAAATGATAGGAAAAATAGGCTGATTAAAAGTGTTTCGATCATTTCCTGTTTCTCTTTTCCGTCGAAAATCCGTACTTAGATTCTACCTTTGAGCACAGTTGAACTAGCCACTGCCGCCTAACACCAAGTGACGGGTAGGCCGTCAGCTCCAACAACTCGTTAGGGGGCGCTAAAAGGCGCTCTTGTGTATATGTCATATATGACATATTATCCTTTGGTGAGTCCTAATGATAAACCTCTAGTTTGGCTATATGGCGAGGTCAGATCCCCGCCCTTTGGTAGTGCAGCCCGCATAGAAGCAGGTTACCTCCTCAGGATGTTACAGCAAGGTTTTTCTATTGGGATGCCTCATTCGCGGCCGATGCCCTCAATTGGTAAGAGGTGTCACGAGCTAAGAGTTGTAGACGAGAATCTCACATGGCGGATCGTCTATCGAATCGATGAAGATGCGATATTGATTCTTGAGGTTTTCGCAAAGAAGACCGCCAAAACATCCAAATCTGTGGTTGAGATTTGTAAGAAACGAGCACGTAGGTATGACGATGAAATCAGCTAAGAAAAAACTACTAGAAGAGAAGGGATACAAAGTTTCTGACGCCCAGGAATTCTTAGACATGAATGATGAGGAGTTTGCTTATGTGGAAATGAAAGTGTTACTTGCGAAATCCTTTCGAGAGCTCAGAAAATCCAAACGTGTGAGCCAGTCAAAACTTGCAGAACGTATCGGATCTAGCCAATCAAGAGTGGCTAAGATGGAGGCAGGTGATCCATCCGTAAGTACCGATTTACTATTCAAGGGAATGCTGGCTCTCGGAGCTACTAGGAAGGACATCAGCCGGGCACTAGGATCGCGGAGTGCCGCCTAACACCATGTTGAGCGGCTGCCGTAAATTTGGCGCGGCTTTTGCGGTGAGCGAAGTGAACTGCAAAAGGTGTGACGAATAGGCAGTCCGCTCCAACTACTCGTTAGGGGGCGAGTGAAGGTTTTCCCAGTTCCGATCATAGAAAGAAGGTTGAAATTAA